>JBBMEF010026877.1:0-16778 GCA_037832685.1 Sicyos baderoa | reverse complement strand
TGTGATAGCCATTGAAGAAGTTTGAGAGAATGTATTATTGATAAAATGGAGAAGATGAAGATGGAGGCTACATTGTAACTCAACACTTACAACCCTAAAATATTGTCTATATATAGACTACCAAAACCCTAACCTAAGGTCCAATGAGCTCTAATACTCTAACATCATTAAGATTACGACCATATGTGTTCCATTAGGTTGTTAGCTTTTCTATGAAACTTCCCTACCAATAATTAAAGTTTCAATTTCACAACACCAAACAAATTAGTTTACTCACTTTCTACCAATAAAATAATATCACATGGACAAACAAAAATTGAGAGTATAGAAAAAAGTCCATTAAACCAAAATGTATAAGTTCATAAAAGAAAACATAACCACCCAAATATTCCTTGTAAAATTTCATAAAAGGAAAAATGGTTTCAGTCCTTAACCTCAAAAATCTTCGAAAGAGAATCAAAATGGAAGGATTCTATTTGGAAAGTGGTTCTAATTTTTATCTCATTTGGGTTGAATAATGTCTTTATCTTGATAGTCTTCGACTTATCAAAGTAAATTAAGTCACTATTGTCGGGACAAAACCATATTTGTTGGCCATCAACGACCTTAATAAGGTGAAAGTGGGTAACATCATCGGGGAGGAAATGAAAAACAAATTCTTTAATCCATGAATGCTTGGCTCTCATAATCCACAATTGCAACTTTCCAATTTCTTCCTCTTCGAACATGTTTACAATCAAACAAATGGTGTCATTGAATGGCTGAAAATAGCCATACACAGCGGAGTAAGGCCCTATGTCCAATATAGCAATGGTTTCAAATATTTCTGTTTCTATATCGAGAGCATATATCACAAACTTATCATTCGTCGCATTCTTTCCCATCCAATAAACGACTCCATTCAAATAAGTGCCATGGGGGCAAAGAAGCTCCCATTGGTTGCTAATTCCAAATCTCCAAACTTCTATCGTGAAAACAGGACTCTCCTCATTAGGAGTAGCTCTGAACAATTTGTAAGGCTGAAACCAAATCCGAAGCGGTACACATGATGCTCTATTTCGAGGAGTTGGAAGAACTCGTTGGTCATCGGATTCCATATGGTATTACGCCAAAGCTTGTAAGTTCCTTGGTAAATATGGAGTAGGAAATGAATTCTGTATTAAAATCAAAATTAAGTGTGGCGACAGAACCGGTGGTTGAATCAAACTGGATACAAATAAAAGTATTTGGATGGTTGAGTAATTTAGAGGAGGATTTGGCAAATTGGCAAATAAGATAATTCCAAAATTTACACACAATCCTACAATTTGGT
The DNA here is from genome assembly GCA_037832685.1 of Sicyos baderoa. Taxonomy (NCBI): domain Eukaryota; kingdom Viridiplantae; phylum Streptophyta; class Magnoliopsida; order Cucurbitales; family Cucurbitaceae; genus Sicyos; species Sicyos baderoa. The sequence goes on along the minus strand of JBBMEF010026877.1, from coordinate 15,466 downwards.
AAATTGATGAATGGAAGTTTCGAGAAGATTACCTCAACAATATCCAGAGAAATGTTGAGGAGAAACAAAACCAAGAATATTTCAATTTTCGGAATAAATATGATTTTATAGGTAGAGTTTGTTTACAAAACATGATTTACGGTAAATATCTTTAAATCTGTTGAATCAAAATTTTAGGCCCGTTGAATTATTCTTTTTTTTTTTATAATTTTTTGTTTAGATTTTTTTTTCATTTTTTTTATTTTAAAAATAAAAATTATGCATGTTTGATGTTTTTGTTTAAAATATGTATAATAATTTTTTTTATTTGTATAAAAATAAAATTTAATAAGCATAGCAAAATACATAAATAAAAAATATTTATATAATTATAAAGAATATTTATAATAAATAATCATGATTAATCTTTTTTTTAAGTACCAAGATAGGAAAGGGAAAACCACAAACAGTATAGCTATCAAACCAATAATTCTTTCAATATAATCATAACCAATCAATTTAAGTAAAATGATGAAATTGCAAAATAACCCATATATCATTGGGTGGAACCATCATTTATAGCCTAGTGATGAAAATTAGGTCTTTAAGAAACTAAATGTAGTTGTTTCAGGAAAAAGATTAATTAATTGGTGTTCAATTCATAATAGTTACCTATTTATGAAAGTAATTTAATTCATGTGTAATAAAAAGAAAAAAAAATCTATAAAAGCAAAGAAATTCATACACAACAAAAAAATATGAAAAAGCTCACATGTTTAATGACTTCAATTTACATAAAAGAAAACGTAAGTGTAAACATTCTCATTAATCCAAAGAAAAAAAAATGGTTTCAACTATTTGCACCCAAAATATTCGAGAGAGAACCAAAATGGAAGGAATGTATGGGAAATATTCTTCCATTTTTTTTCTCATTTGGATTGAATAATGTCTTTTTCTTGATCAACTTTCCCGATTTATGATCATAACGAAATAAGCCAGAATTAAATAGAAAGGATTGTATTTGTTCTCCTCCAAAGATTTTAATAGTGTGAAACAGAGGATAACCAATATTAGTTAAATCAATAACAAATTCTTTGCAACCCACACTTGCAACTTCCAATTTCGGTCTTATGTTCTTATAATCAAACAAATGGTGTCATTGAATGAATCAAAGTGAATGTAGTCCCTAGGGTAGTAAAGTGAATATCCAAGAGTTTCAAATGCTTCAGCTTCGACATCAAGAGCATATACCACAAAATTATTATTGGTCGTAGACGGAACACCAATCCAATAAATGATTCCATCCAAGTAAATAGTGCTATTAGAGTGAACACTAACAGGCTTGTATAAATGAAGCTGACCTTAGTTCTAAACAATTTGTACCGCTTTGTCTTAAGGCCGAAACCAAATCCGAAAGTGTACAGATCTTGTTCTATTCTAGGAAGTCGAAAGAACTCGTTGGTCATCGGATTCCATACGGTACTACACCAATTTTGATGAGTTCCTTTGAAAATATGCACCAAGCCATGGCAGGAAGATACATCAAAAACAAAATCCCAATCCCCATCAGAATTAATATGCTTTTAGAGGTCGGATTTTTGAAGCAGTTGAACCACATTTTATAAATTTTCTAAATAGAGTTTAGGAAACATATGGATTTAATTATTAAGATACTTGGAAATCCCAGATATTCTGATTATCCTAATTACTTCGAATCAAATTGTTTTATTTATAAAGATATTAAAACAAATTTTTTATTAGGATGTTCGTTGTTGTTTTTTGTAATTTGAATATCTACTTATTATTTATTCATCTTCAAAGCTTTTAATTAGGTGAATCTTCTTAAGCATGTCATGATTCGGTAAATCAATAATAGTTTTTGTAATTGTTGAATGTTGGCCTCTTAGTATCCACAATTTGCAAGTACCAATAACTTCGGGATTTGGAATTGAAGATGTTAGGAATAAATATCATTAGGATATTCTTAAAATATATTAGCTTTAACATTTGAATATTCTCTATGATTTAATAAGATATTATTTAATATTTATTATGAAATCTTTTAAGATTTAATATTTAATGTACTATAAAAACTAGAAGATTTATGTCTTTGGGGAAATTAGAGCGTAAACTTGAAATAGGAGAAACAAAACGGAAGTTTTTTTTTTTTAAAGATAATTATGCTTTTATAAGTAATATTAGGGTTTTTTTTCTTTTTGAGAAATAGTAGACTTTGAACTCTTTCCTAAATAAATTTGGTGAAACTGTGATTTACTAATAATGTCTTAAAATCTATGGAATCAAATTTTCAATTATTCTGATTATTTTTTATCATCCCGATTGTTTTATGAGGATTTATTTATGTATAATAAAAAAATATAGTCGATATTGTAATTCTTTTCCTTCTATTTGTACTTAAAAAATAATAATAATAAAATATTACAAAATTCTATAAATAAATATATATTTTTTAAATCGTGTATTGGTTAAAAAAAAATGCTAAACTTATAACATTTAGATGCGAAGAAAATTAATTAATTAATAAGTGAATAACATAGATTGAACTTATTATCTCTTAATTACTTTTATATCCTTCTTAACATAGGTCGATTTACATCATTCTCGATCAAAACAAATCAATACAACACCAACTAATCATCCCTTCCCAAACCACTTGGATCCTACAAAATCCTACAAAATCGAGTTTCAATTGTTTCCCGCGAAGATCTTTGGAAGAGAACCAAAATGGAAAGGTTTTACATGCCAGACACTGCAAATTTCTGTCCGGTTTGAATTGAATAAAGTCCTGATCTTCATCTTCTTCCCCATGTTATCAAAGTAAAATAAGTCATTGTTGACTAGAAAAAACAACCCTCCTTCATCCGCTTTAATGAAGTGAAAATATTTGTCGTCGTTTGATAAATCAATAACAAATTCTTTAATCCAAGAATGCTTGGCTCTCCTAATCCACACCTGCAACTTCGAAACGGGTGCTTTCATTTTTATAATTAAACAAATGGTGTTATTGAATTGCTGAAAGTAACCATGGTACCGGGTAGAATAAGGCCCCGCGTCTAGAATCGCAACGGTTTCAAATACTTCCGTTTCGACATCTAAACCATGTATCACAAACTCATTTGTCATACCATATCCGATCCAATAAATGAATCCATCGAAGTAAAAACCATCGGTCTCGATTCTAAGAGATGGTTGGGAGGAAAGCGGCTTCCATTGGTGCGATTCGTTAATAATTCGAGAGCTCCAAACATGGAACAAATTTTGAAAATTAGTCCGTCGGATGAATTTGTACTCGTTTGTTTTGGGGCTGAAACCAAATCCGAACGAGTCAATGTGTTCGTAATGGGGAGAAAGGTCAATGATCTCACTAGTCATGGGATTTAATATGGCAATATGATTATGAACATAGTCGTTTTTAGTTGGATGTGTAATTAGCAGCAACCCATTGCAGGAATTTCGAACCGTAAAAAGCTCCCCACGGCCGGCAAACCCAAGCGTGGCAACCGAATTGATTGTATCGAAATCGAAACAATGAATTTTGGAATTGCACCCGTAATAATCACCATACGTATACACAAAATCAACCGTGCACACAAGGAAAGCGTTTGGATGGAAAAGGAATTTAGAAGAGTAATTACGAGCGTAGTCTAAAATAAGATGATTCCAAGCTTTACAAACGATCCTGCAATTCGGCAAATTGGAGAATGGAAGTTTCGAAAAGATTACCTTAACGATATCATCCGAAAGCTTCTCATTAATGTTCATTATACTTTGATTACCCATGCCCGTTGTCACAAGCAATAGGTTTAGTATTTTTGTTATTCAATTTGGGCTTTATTATAAGGACATAGATTCCACTTCCGTATAGGAATGCAATAAATTAATAGGTTTTTCTTTTTCATAAATAATTTATAAGGATTTTTCATCTGTAGACAAAAAATAATAAATAAAATTATAACCACAAAATTGAGATAACCACAAAATTCATGATAGATCTCAATCTAATCAAATTTTAAAGTTATGCATGAAATATTTTTAAAAAGATATAATTAAAATAGTATACTAAAATTTATTATCAAAACAAATTTCTAGATTTCAGTTATCGTGGGTTCCACAATTAGAATCGACAATTGGTATTATCGGTTGTAATTTTTTTTTAGTTCAACTAGGTTATAATTTTTAAATTGCTCGATTTTTAGGTTGATGAATTTATTCATTCAACTCATCCTAACCCGAATTAAGAATAATATTACATAAAACATGCACTAACAGTATATACATACAATGAAAGCTTCTGATTAATGTTCATTACCTTAACGATATCATCTGAAACCTTAACGATATCAACCGTACACACAATGAAAGCATTTGGTGGTCAGCTACTGAAGAATTAATTTCTTATGGACTGCCTAGAAAACTTAAACATGAATTTTTTTAGTTTAACATTAATAATTGTGTGTACGTGGATTTGAACCTAGGACACACACTTATGCCGGTTGAATTATTGTTTTTGTTGGAAAGAACTTTTATTTTATTCATTGGTTCCTATGCTCTTGCAATTGAAATTGGCATTGAGATTATTGGTATCAGAAGCCTTTGCGCTAAAGTCAGTAGTCCTCTTTTGTTTCAATCTGTTTCTCATGATCTGCATATGTGTTTTTCATCGGGCATATATTTTGTATATGTGACATCATTTAATGATAAATAATTAATTAACTTTTTCATATTTCGATTTATAAAATAAATTTATGTAATATCTAATGGTACAACATATGCATAATGTATTGAAGTATTTCTACGGTAATAGGGGAGAGTACTTACTTTGTTGGAGTATAAACAATAATAGTTTGGGCTACGATCAAAATATTAATTCTCGAGAGAGAACTTAACTATACTACATTTACATGATAGATGCAATGCAAAAGTTCAAAAGGCGAACCTCCTTCATTAAACCTACAAAAATGGGAAAAACATTAAATGTACAAATCCACATTTAATCAATGAAAAAAATGGCTTCAATGGCTTCCGTCCAAGATGTGTGAGAGAGAATCAAAATGGTAAGATTCTACGTGAAAAAGGCTTTCAATTTTCGTCCCATGTAAACCCAATAATGTCTTTATCTCAATCTCCACCCCTAACTTATCAAAATAAAATAAGCCACCGTTGACTAGAAAATGCAACATTGGTTGACCTTCAAAGGCTTTAATGAGGGGAAAGCGATTTTGTAAATCAACAACAAATTCTCTAGTCCATGAATATTTGGCTTCCATAACCCACACTTCCAACTTCCAACTTGGTTTGAACATTTTAATAATTAAACAAATGGTGTCATTGAATGGTTGAAAATACGCTTGGTACTTGCGCGAATTAAGTTCAATGTCCAAGATAGCAAGGGTTTCAAATACTTCAGTTTCAACATCGAGACCATATATCACAAACTTTTTTATTTTATTCTGTTCGATCCAATAAATGACACCATCCAAATAAGTACCATTACAGCGTATACTAGAAGGCAGGGAGTAAAGAGGCTTCCATTGGTTGCTAATTCCAAACCTCAAAACCTCTATTGTGCTAATGAGTTCGTCCTTATCAAAGATAGCCTTGAACAATTTGTACCGCTTTGTCTTGGGACTGAAACCAAATCCAAAGCCATAAGTTTTCTTCGGTAAACTAGAGAGCTCGAAGAACTCATTCGTCATCGGATTCCATATGCCGGTACACCAAACGTCAGAAGATGATTTGCAAATATGCAACAAGCCATTGCAGGAGGAGAGAATGAAACAAGAGTCCCAATCACGGCCAAATCTATGAATGGCAATAATAGAACTCGTGGTTGTATCAAAATCTATACAATGCATCTTGGGATTCAAATTTTTCGTGCATAGAAGGTAAGCATTTGGAAAGTGGAATTTAGAAGAGGAAAATTTAGCGTAGTCTAAAACAAGATTATTCCAAACTTTACAAACGATCCTGCAATTCGGTAAACTGAGAAAAGGAAGTTTCGAGAAGATTAGCTTCATAGTATCATTTGAAAGCGCCCAATTAATACTCATTCTCTTTCTTTTCCGATTCACCATTGGAACAAATGGAGATTGAAACCTAGAGGACACAAAGTTGAAACAGGTTAGGGTTAGGGTTTGGACTTTAAATTGAATATATATATACTTCTAAAAAATTGCATAAATCACCTTTAACTATAATGTGGTTAACAATTAAGTCCCAAAACTTTTAATTTAATCAATTATCCCCAAATCTTTCAAATTAAAAAAACACACACACAAAAAAGCAAGAATTTCAAAACAGTTCTCAATACCTTGCCTTTTAACGCATTAAATGGGAAAATCGTCAAATTTAGAAAAAAAAATATTTTTGTAAAGGAAATTTATAAAATTACCATTTGCATCATGAAATGCAATCGATTAAAGAAGAAAAAAAACTGTTCGCTTTTTTAATGGTAAGTTTTCTTTTTTTTAACATCATTTTTTAATGGTAAGTTTCAAAATTCAAAATTAGTCAAATTTAGAAAAAAATATTAATGAGAATATTTTAAAATTTTACGATAATAATTTTGTGAGAATTACATGTTTTTCCTTTTTTTTTATTAATATTATACTTTTTTTTTTTTTTTTTGTCAAAATCCTATTTTGATCCCTCAAGAAGATATCTATTTAGTCCTCCAACTTTAAAATGTCTAAATTTAATCTCTCAACTTCAATACTAGATCACATTAAATAGAAGTAATTAAAGTGAACATTTGCCATTTTTTTTTTTTTTGTTATCTGTGACTGTCCAGACATACTGCTAGACCATACAACATTTGGACGCTAAGAAAATTAGTAGAAAATTAATTTTTAAGTAGATAACTATTATAAATTGAACTCATCACCTTAAGCACCTCAAAGTCTTACTTGACCAATTGAACTATTCCATGATGGTTAGATATACAATGGAAAAGTTTATAAACTAAAATTTAACAAGTATAAAGGTTGAGGATTAAGAAATATTAGTTCAAATCAGTCACTCTATTATTATTGAACTAAAAAAAAACATACAAGTGAAAACAAGAATAGTCTATCAAGAGCTAATTAAACTTTAATGAAAAAGGTCAGGTCTCGTTCAAAACAAAGTCTCAGCAACAAATCGATACAAAATCACCATTAATCCAATCCAACTAAATTATCTCTTCATAAATCCCCAATTTCAAAAATCACTTATAGATGCATCAATTTACAAAAGGGGTTTTTGCAGGAATAGACCAAATTGATAAAATATTTACAATACTAGGCAAATTTTAAAAAAATTAGCAACCATAGTCAGATATACAGTATAAAGTAATATTTTTTATACCGAATAACTAATACATAATACAGTATGATGAGTATTATTTATATTGTATATTTGACCATGGATGCTAAATATTTTCAAATTTTCCCAGATCTGTAATTATTTTGTAAAATTGGACTATCTAGTACAATTTCCCTTTACAAAAACCCTCCATTAGTTAACAAAGTAAAAAAAGAGTTTCAGTTGTATCCGGCCAAAATCATTGGAAGAGAACCAGAATGGAAGTCTTCTATTTGCCATACGCGTTGGATTTTTGTCGCGTTTGAATTGAATAATGTCTTAATCTTGATCCCCTTTCCGGTCTTATCAAAGTAAAATAAGTCATTATTGACGTGAAAAAACAACCCTCCTCCATCCGCTTTAACGAAGTCTGCTTTAACGAAGTGATCTACAAGAATGTCATCATCCGATACTTCAAAAACAAATTCTTTAGTCCATGAATGTTTGCTTCTCATTATCCACACTTCCATCTTCTTTGATGGTGCTTCCATTTTTATAAATTTTATAATTAAATAAATGGTGGAATTGAATTGCTGAAAGTAAGCATGGTACCAAGAAGAATAAAGTCCTACGTCCAAAACCGCAATCGTTTCAAATATTTCTGTTTCAACATCTAAACCATATACCACAAACTCATTTGTTATATTCTTTCCGATCCAATAAATGACTCCATCCAAGTAAGTACCGTGATGGTGGATACTAAAAGGCAGGGAGGAAAGGGGCTCCCATTGCTTCGATTCGTTAGTAATTTCAAACCTCCAAACCTCTATTTTGGTAATGAGTTCGTCGTCCTCGTAGGTCCGGAATAATTTGTACTGCTTTCTTTTGGAACTAAAACCGAATCCGAACCAGTAAATTTCATCCTCATATCTAGAAAGTTCAATGAACTCTTTAGTAAACGGATTCAATATGCCAATACTAGCAACAATGTCGCTAATTGTGTTTATAATTTGCAGCAAGCCATTGCAGGAACGGGTAATTGCAATAAACTCCCAATTGTCATCCAAGCCAAGTGTGCCAAGAGAATTGATTGTATCGAAATCGACACAATAAATCTTTGGATTGAACGTATAAAAATTACTAGGACGAGAATTGGTGACGATATCATATGTACATACAAGGAAAGGTTTTGGACCAGAAATGAATTTAGTAGATGAATTAGCATAGTCTAAAATAAGACGATTCCAAGCGTTACAAACGATCCTGCAATTTGGCAAATTAGAGAATGGAAGTTTAGAGAAGATTACCTTAACAATATCCTCCGAAAGCTTCCAATTAATATCCATTATATTTATCCTAAATACTGAATTTCGGGTTCGAACTCGTGACCGTACGTACGGTTAAAGGTTTAATATTTGTTGTTGAATTTGAACTTTTAAGAAAAGAGTAAGGGTTTTGGCATTATAAATAAAGGAAATAGATGTTCCCTTTCCGTATAAGAATTAGGAAAGTAATAAATAGGTTTTCCTTTTTCATAAATAGATTTTAAGGATTTTTCATCGATCTCGAGATTTCAAAATTTTATCAAAAAAAAATTTAAATATTGCCAAAACTAACTTTAAATTGAGATAGCCATAAATAAGTGAAACTTGAAACATATAGATTAAAATCTTTCATATTTGGTATGATATTATCACAAAATCAAAACTCCACATTTTTATGATATTTAAAATTCAAATAAATAAATAAAGATGATGGATTCCCACTCGATTTTTTTTATAGGACAAAAATGATATTTTGACCAATTCATCTCAACCATGACAATACCACAGAAATGGCTGTCACACATTATAACTAAACAACCAAATTGATATGAGTGAATTAGGCTTGCTGTTTGATTTCTTTGGTAGGGAAGCAATATATTACAAAGAAAAATGCACATATAAATACAAGTAGATACAATTACCAAGTGCAAAAATTTATAAACAAAAGTTGTTTAAACTATAATTTAATAAACACAAGTGTCCATGACTAAGAAGTATCAATACAAAATTACATCGACTAATGTTACGGGACATACCGCCTGACCCTACAATATTTAGATGCCAAGGAAACTAGTAGATATTAATTTGAAATTAACTCGTGGGTAGGTGGCCATCGTGGAGTTTGAACCCATCACCTTATGCATAATTTATCAAAAGCCTAATTAAACTTTAATGAAAAACGTCACGCTCTAATTAAGTAGAATCCAAACTTTCACTCACTCACTACCATTAACATGATCAAAAGTATTATTTGATTTTTTTTTTTTTTTTACATTCAAATATTGTAGTCTCATAAGATAATGACATTATACGATAATTAAGGTGCGTGTAGGCTCGCCCTATCGTCATCGATTTTTTTTTAAAAAAAGGATAAATATAAATTTACTATAGTAGCAAGTTGGACGTTGAATTTATATTAAAGTACATGGCGATACGATGCAAGAATTCATAGAGCAAATAAAAAAGAACTCTCCTTCATTAAACTAAAATGTAAAAGATCATAGAGCAAAAAAATAAAACATAAATGTAACAAATCCTTCATTTAAGTTCTTGACCTAAAAGAGAGTTTAAGTTGTTTTCGGCCAAAATCTTTGAGAGAGAATCAAAATTGAAGGATTCTACCAGCCAAATGCTTTCGATTAGTGTCTCTTTTGAATTGAATAATTTCTTTATCTCGATCTTCTTCCCCGTCTTATCAAAGTAAAATAAATTTTGTTCTACTTCAAAATACAACCCTCCTTCATCAGCTTTAATGAAGTGGAAAAACACGTCGTAATTTGATAAATCAAAAACAAATTCTCTAATCCATGAATGTTTGGCCCTCATAATCCACACTTGCATTTGCAAAGCAGCTCCTCCTAATTTTATTATTAAATAAATGGTGGCATTGAAGTGTCGAAAGTAAGTATGGTACCGGGGAGAATAAGGCCCTACGTCTAAAATAGCAATGGTTTCAAATACTTCGGTTTCAACATCTAAACCATATACCACAAACTGATTTGTTAGGTTTTTTCCGAACCAATAAATGACTCCATCTAAGTAAGTACCATCATACTCGATACGGAAAGCCTGGGAGGAAAGAGGCTTCCATTGGTGCAATTCGTTAGTAATTCCAAACCTCCAAACCTCCGTTGTGCTAATGAGTTTGTGACCGTCGGAACAATTTGTACTGCTTTGTCTTGGGGCTGAAACCAAATCCGAACCAGTAACCGTCAGCATGTCTAGAAACTTCAATGAACTCTTTAGTCATGGGATTCAATATGGCAGCAATCTCTTTAAAGTCGTCCGTTATATTCTTTATGATTTGATAGAATATTTATTAGATATTATTTAATATTTGTTAGAAGATCTTTTGAGATTTGATATTTGATGTATTATAAATATTGATGGAAACCTCATGAAAAATTGAAAGGGTTTATGCCTTTCTCAATTTATCCGTTAGGGTTTAGTATTTGTTATTCAATTTAAACTAAAAGAAGAAAAAAATAATAAAAAAAAGAGATTAGAAAAAAAATAAATAGAAAGAGATTATGGACCATATATCGTTCATATATATATTTTTTTCCACTCTAAAAAAAAACTCTTTTTTTTTCATAAAAGTATTTATTTATTAGTATTATTATCATTTATTATTGATGATATCAAACAATCTTTTCAACCGTGCAAGTATTCACCTATTGTTATAAAAAAACCGAGAACAATACAACAAATGAGAGAAAAGTGAGTTTTTTATTCTTGAATTATTATTTATATGCTTCATACAATCCTATTTATATATAGGATTTACAATGGTTTTTTTTTTTTTTTTTTGAATTTTTTGAATAATACACAGCTTCCAGAAAGGAAAAATAAAGCATAAGTTACATATATATACAATAAATGTTTTGGCATAGCATATCAAGTTTTCTCCTTTAGATGAATTATTTTTTGTTCATAAAAAAAGTTAGTGTTTTATTTTATGTGTAAACATATGATCGATTTCCTGACATTGTTCGATTCGATAATATTTCGTTCTACTTGTGAACAAGATAAGTCACAAACACCATTTTTTTTTCTCTAGAGATTATGTCAGTTTTTTTTAATATATTTTATACACACAAAAATCGAACAAAGAGTGCTTATCATTTTCTTTTTCAGTGCTCGTCGTTTTTATGTTAAATTATAAATTTGGTCAAAAAATTAGAATTTGATTCCAACAATTTTAAGAGAATTTTAAATAAGTCTATATAAAGTTAATGTAGTTAGTAATCGTTGGTCAATTAAATAGATAAAAGTTTTTTTTATACAACAATATTAGAAGAATGTGATTCAAACCTATAACCTCATGGTTACTAGGTCGTACAAGATGTCAGTCAAACTATATTACTTTTGGCTTAAATAGATAAAAGTCAGTTAATCATAATAACAAAATTTAATGCATTAGACATTTAAAGCTCAGGAAGACAGAAAAATCAACCGTGTATAAACTAAAAGGGGAAGCTCAAACTTCCTTTTTTTTTTTATATATTCGTGACTGTCCGGGTCAATTTGCGCATATCGAAACTTGAACTTGCTAGAAGTCATGTTATTTTTTTATATATTTGTGAGTGTCTGGATCAACTTGCGCATATCGAAACTTGAACTTGCTAGAAGTCATGGTTGATTTTTGAATCTCCTCAAAAGCTCTGGGATATCGTGTCCCAACATGTCATCCACAGACCTAATCATTCTTGGTTTCAACTTCTGAAATTCGTCGAACTTGAAACCTCTTAATTTCTCTCGGAATTGGTCAACGTTCGGGAAATCTCCAGCGGGTAAGTTATGTTCCCTTTGTATCTGTGAGTTGTCAAAAGTATAAGTAGTAAGTACATCATTCATTCCTCCAAACAATAATATTAAAATGAAATACCTTTCTAAATTCATCAGCCAAATTAGTCATGAGTCGTAGTTGGGTCTTGGCTTTGCCAAACATGATAGGCATTTCGTTTCTAAGATGGCTTATGATGTAGGCATGAATTTTGGCAGCTCTAGCACGTTTGACAAATTCATTTATCTGTCACAAATTCACATTATAACATTTAAAATATCATTTTCGATCACAAAAATGTGAATAGTAGACGAAACTCACTTTTCGATCACACGTCTTCTTCGGAATATCCTTAAAATCGGAAAGAAGATCTTCCTGTTCTTTTTCAAAGAGCTCTTTCCCAAACGAACCTGTAGTAGCTTCATTAACTGGATTGCCATCAAATGAGCTGTCACAATCACAAGGAAATATATATGAACCACTCAAATATGAATGAGACCAGATTATATGCATATGTCAATGTATGCTGGAAAATTAAATACACTAGTATCGAGTTCGAAGCAAGAGACCGCACCCAACGTAAACGCGTACAACCTCAGGAGTATTCAGAACCTTCCCAAGCGACCACATTAATGCTCCATAAACCTTCATCAACTGAAATGTTCAAAAGAATTTTTCAATGGATTCGCCACACACCAGTACAAGTAGCTTGTGATAGTAATACCGTAGCAAATATAAATGATAATTAATTACTTGTTGCGTATCAATTTGGTCTGCCTTGTTCAAGACTACTCGAATCTTGTCATCGTGCCCACGTAATGATGATATAACTTCCTTGAACTCATCACTAATATCAAGTTTATGGGGATCAAATAAAAGTAGAATAAGATCACACTTATTGGCAAACCATGATGTTACAGCCGTAAACTCGTAGGCTCGTTGTATTCGTTGTTTTTCTCCAGACAAAACTCCAGGAGTATCCACAAACGTAATATGTTCTAGCAACTTCATAGAAAATAACAATTTAAGGCCATGAAAGACAATTCAAATCAACATTCATGTAAATACAACACGTAGTCTTACCGGATTTGGCATTTGTGAACACTGAAATTTTGATAGAAAAGAAGCTCCAAATGTTGAGAGGCCATTAAATGGCATGTCTGCTTGGACGGAAACTGTATTCCCAGGAATGCTTCTTTCATCGGGTCCAGACTAAAATGAGAAAATGCCCAAGAATTAGGTTTGAACTTTGAAGGACCAAAGATTCTAGTAGTAGTAAGTTGGAGAAATTAATTTTCTTATTGAACCAAAAGGACCCAATAATGCATCCAAAAGTGTAAAATTTTCAAAATTGTATTTCCTCTATCATTCCAGCTTAGCCAACTATGCCGCCTAAGAAAGGGGAGAATGGATTTGAACAAAACAGAATAAGCACTTACCATGACTACAACAAATTTGTCAGTTGTAGGTTCTGGTCCAATGTGCGCTCCTGATAAAAATGGGAAAAACATTGAAACAAGATCAGAGGTATGAAAATCTCACATGGAACTTATACTTGGGACAACTACTAAAGAAACTACTTTTTTTTTTTCAACTAGGTAACCACGCCCGTCCCTAGGCCAGACACCTCTCACCTGGATAACTGCTTTTAAGCAAATGCTTGATAAACGTCGTTTTTCCGGTAGAGTACTGACCCAAAAGCATAACCATTGGTTTAGCGTCGAAGTCGCTATTTGTCTGAGTCAAGGACAAGCCAATGTAATTATAAATCACATGAATGTTAAATAAAAATGGAAGGATAAAGTTCTTTTCTAGTGTTTTTTTCGCAACGAAGGGGGTTCTTTCTTTCCCTTCATGGAGTATATTTTTAGGCCATGTTCATAAATCATAATATTAGAGCGATAATTTCATGACATATCTAATAAAATATAAAATTGAAATACAAAAACATACATGACACTCACCAACAATGGGGAAACAAAATCATTAAACCGATAAGTAACTTCTAAGGGCTTCAGTTTCTTAATGTACAGTCTCTTCAAACCATCAGTAAGAGATACCTGAAAAACAACATTTTTCAAGGGGGATGCAGTAATTAACAACTGCTACATATATGATAATATGATCAGCACAAAACAAATGAAATGTTCATGATCACGAACTTTTTTCGACAACTTCGTTGAAAGCAAACCTGCATTGTCATCATCAATTGCTAAGTTAAAAAAGGAAAAGAAAAAAAGTATGAAGCAGCCTCCTTTCATCACTTGCAAAGATAAAGTTACTACCATTTGTCTCATGGTCATTAAAAGAAATAGTAGTATGAAGCAGCCTCCTTTCACCACTTGCAAAGATAAAGTTCTTCTGTGTGATAGACAAATAAAAAGGTCATCTACTTGAAAACACACAATCTGGCACTCATTTGTGCTTGCTGCATAGTTGATAAAAATGACAAACACAGGACACCCAGCAACAGAACTAAAATTGAGGGCTGAAATGTTTTCAAGCCGTACCTTATTGATTGATTGGTTAGCAAGATAGTAAAAGCGATGGGTGAGAATTGGCGGCAAGTGTGCGGTTTTATTGGAGGAGAGTAGAGAGCTCCGGGAGATGTTGCGGGAGGCGCGTGATAACAGTTTCGTGACAAACATAGCTAACAATGTAGAAGATTAAAACTGAAAAGGAAGATCAGATACAAAGCTTTTTCAGGCAAAGAAAAGTGGAAGTAAATGTATGGTGTACATGAGTTGGATTGGGTTCGTTTTATGTCAATTTTGGGACCAACCCAAAAATTAAGGTTGGTCACTTTTCCAACCTAACCCAAGTACCCAACTCTTGTATTTTAAGGTTGAATTGAATCATTGGGTTCATCAATGCTTCATAGATATAAATATCTTCCGTCAAATTAGTCATATCCTATGCAGAAACAAAATACAGTCTCCAACTATTATCATATCAATTTTCAAGATACATAATCCTTTTTCCAATTTTTGGAGTAAGAGAGAATCAAAACTAAACAATGACGTCAACATGAGCAGTTGTTCAACGGCATTAGCGTACACCCAATAACCAAAAGGTCATGAGTTCAAATCCCCCCATCCCCAATTGTTGTAATCTCAAAAAAAAAAAAAAAAAAAAAAAAAAAAAAAAAAATTCAAAATAAAACTAATTAAAATATACAAAGAGTCCTGAGAAAGAAATCTCCTAAAATATAGGGATTGATATTTTATTTTCCAAAAACTAGACAATTCCTACCTTTTAAAAAAAAAAAAAATCAACCAAAAAATATATTTAATTCAATCTAACCCATCAAATTAAATTGGGTTGGTTCGAATTACTCATATTGTCGGATTTTTCT
>JBBMEF010026847.1:0-16784 GCA_037832685.1 Sicyos baderoa | reverse complement strand
ATCTATCAAAAAAAAGTTGCTATATTTGCAATATTTTTAAAAAGTTGATATAATTCTAATGCAGAGTAGGAAAATTGCTATACAGCGCAAATTCCCTAATATATATATATATATATATATATATAATTTTCGATTTCTCACCTTTAAACATTTTAATATTATAAATTTTAAATTGTAAATAAATATAAATATAAATATAAAATAATATATAAATTAAAAAAAAAAACAAAGATAATGATATAAAAATAATTATTCATAATCACAAAAAAAATGTTGGAAGCTAATATACCTATTTTTAATAGGACATAAAATAGTTTTAAAAAATAAATTAAATTAAATAAAACCATGTAACATCTTTTTTACCACAAAAGTATTATTTTTCCAAATATTTAATTTTAATCCCTAAATCTTTAAAAAAAGTTAAAATTGGTCTTTGATGTAATTTTTTTTTTGTTAAATTTTCTTTAAAGATTTAATCTTTCTCTTTAAGTTTGTTCACATATTAAGATTATTAACATTATCAAACCAATTTAAATTAATAATAACTTAAAATTTGGTTGAATCAATTTCAAAATATTGTTTTGAAGTCTAGAAACAAAAGTAAAATACGATTAAAATTAGACTTTTGAAAATTTAGGAGTCAAAACAGAACAAATTTCATAATTTAGGTAATATATTATGAAGCATAAAATAGTGCAAACTAATACATGACTGTTTTTATAGAATTTTTTTGTTTAAAAATTATATTTTCAGATTCTTAGCGCGTAAAAGAGGATTAAGTTGTTTTAATATGTGTGGTCTCTGCTTAAGTACTACAAATGGCATCTGTTTATAATTATTTATTTAAATAAAGATTTTAAAACAAATACAATTTGATGGTGATTCATAATGTGTGTATATATATAATTGAAGGGAAATTATACTGGATAATTCAATTTTACAAAATAATTATAAATCTAGATAAATTTGAAAATATTTGGTATTTATGGTCAAATATACAATATAAATAATACTTATTATACTGGATTATGTATTAGTTATTTAATATAAAAAATATTCTTTTATATCGTATATTTGACTATGATTGCTAATATTATAAATATTTTGCAGAATTGAGTTTTGATAAATTGTGTTTGTTTGGTACGTACATATATATAGTTATTAATTATTATGGCCTGCATGTGGAAACATTTGATATTTAATTAAATTCCACTAACATACATGTTCTTTTCTCTTTATTTCATTACATCATCACTTTATATTATTAAAACCTTTATATGTTTGTTTTTAGTAAATCTTTGACAGCTAGACCCTTAACTTAGCCATATGAATTTCTTAAAAACATTTCAAATTTCTAACAACCCCCGTAAACTACTTTTCTAATGGTTAAAATTACAGTAATGAATTGACTTGATGCTTAATTATAAGACTTTGGGTGTCACTATCAATAGAGCATTACTCTAACGACATCAATATATACTTAATGATTTAGATGTCTTGGGTTCAAGTCTCGTGAAATTAATAACTTTTTAGTAAGTGATTATCATGAAATTAATATCATACGAATTTTCTTTCAAAACTGATTTATGTAAGTAATTATCATGAAATTAATAACTTTTTAATTTCTTAAGACTATTAGTTTCTTATTAATTAACTAGAAATACCAATAAATCCTTACTTCGAATATTGTTGATTTAATAGTTAGCTTGATGATTTAAGAGAACTAAAAAACTAATGGGTTATGTTATGGACTATTGTAAAGAGACATGGGAGTGACTATTATAAAGAGTTTCAAATTATCAATGATAAAAAAAAAAAAAAAAAACAAACAAACTTCCACCAAATAGATGAATGATGTAATGATTTAATTGTTTAGTTATAAATCACTTCAACACCAACCTTAGATCCCGAGAATTGATATTTGTGACTCTTCTCGGGACATGTACTACAAAAACGGACTTCGCCACTCATAAGTATAAAAGAAAAATGTTGTTATTGAAAAGAAAAAAGTGAATTGTGGGAATAAAAATGGAAAGCAAAAAAAAAGGTGTGATCTTGATTCTTGGCTAAACCTAAACCTAGAAGAGAAAAAGGTCAGAGAAATATTTCCTTCTTCTTCTTCTTCTTCTTCTTCTTCTTCTTCTTCTTCTTCTTCTTCTTCTTCTCCGTTTTTCAATACAAAACGGGGTTCCGTTCCGTTCTTCAGCCATTTCTTAGTCTCTGAGTTTTTCTTTTTTTTTTTTTTGGACAAAATCACATGCCCATTTCCACAATCTGAGACCCACCCACATACTCATTTCCACATGGAATCCTCACAAATCTGACCCCACTTTTTCCTATTTCTCGCTTCTTCTCATTCCTTATACAAAATCATATGCCCATACTTGTTTTTTTGTTATGCACAACATTCAATTCATGATTCTTTGATTGCTCTGTTTCTGGGTCTGTGTTCTTTGATTTCCTTATCTGGGGTTCTTTCTTTTCCTTTCTTGTTTTTAAGGATTCTGATCTTGGGAGTGTTTGTTTCATGCCAAACCCATTTGGGGGATTTTGTATTGAGAGAGCCGCAATGGTGATCTGAGACAGATTGTGTTTTTTTTTTATCAGGAATTTGCTGGAAATGGATCTTTTTTGGTTGATTTTTGATGTAAACAAGGAAATCTTTTAATGTTCTTTGTGTACCAATCTTATTAGAAGAGTTGCTAAAGGAAATTACAGTTTTTTTTTTTTGCTTTCCATTTTGGGACTGGTTGGATTCTAGATTGTGTTTTGACTTTTCTTATTTATGAGGCAAGAAAAAAGAGAATGGAAGTCAGATTTTTGTACTATTTGGATCATATTGAGGATCAATTTGCATAATCTTTTGGGGTTTGGAAGATCAATCTTGGAGTGTAGTTTTATTTGTTAGTTGAGAAGAGGATAGAAGATATGGCTGCTAGACTTCTACATTCCTTGGCAGATGACAATCCGGATTTGCGCAAGCAAATAGGATGTATGAATGGTATTTTCCATCTATTTGATCGTCACAATGCGGCCACCACGAAGCGAATTAGTCACAAGAGGCTTCCACCTGGTACTTATCTGATCTTAGATTGCTTGATGTAATTGTTGTTTTGTATTTTGTTGCTGACCCTAGCTTATCCTGTGGACTTTTATGTGCACAAAGTTTTGTTCTCATTTTTACTTGTACTCTTTATTTTCAATTCATCACTAGTTTTCGTGTTTCTTTCCATTAGTAAGAGTCCGAATTGGCCTCGAAGAAAAGGGATGAAGTTTAGTACATCTGGGATGTCTGACTGCAAAACTTTTGTATTCATCATGAAGAGCATGGAAATGATATTTAGAAAATTCTTGTGGCTGTTTGGAAGGGTTGGGAAGCAGTTGGCCTAACCCCACGTTTGGCAGAAGCGGTCCCAAAAAGTGCCCATAAACACTCACCTTCGCAATTATATCAAATCACTCCCGAACCCTTCATACCAAATGAGAGGTTTCTGTCACAACCACTCATAATCATTCATACCAAATGGAGGTTTTCTACCACAACCACTCTTAACTACTCATAGGCTCATACCAATCGAGCTTTTATCTTCTCCAAACCCCTTCTTCTCTAAACCCCTCCATCCAAACACCCCTAAGTGCTTCAATTACTGCTTCTGGTTGAAGTTTAAACTCCCACTTATCTTTTTGCTGGTTATTGTGTATAGAACAATGTGGCAATCACTCTAACTATTGTTTCAATGAAATTCTAGTCACAGTGCTCCTCAGCAATAAGCTTTAAAATTACTCTCCAATTATGCTTCATGTCTTTTTTTCTTTTTTGTCAGCAACAGGTCATTCCCAATCAAGTTGTGGTGACTTAGTAAGCACTGTACATCACCAAGAGAAAGCAAATGTAAGAGCCTAATGTTCTCATGCCAACCTTTTCTTTTGATTTGATAGCAACAGAAAAGCTGCATCCTTTGAAAAGATATTTTTTCGATCAATTCGAATATCATCTCATTCTGACTTATTATTCGATTCCCATCTGATACTAATAGTAAAACTAGTTATTATTTGTGTAAGTATTAAGATCTGAAGTTCTTTCATTACAGGAGTCAAGTCTGAATGAGAATGCGCACGAAAAACAAAGTGTGACCGCAGAATCATCCAGAGACTCTCTCTCCTCTTGTTCATCAACTTTGTCCTCTCTAGAGTGCAGTAAAACTGCACAACTAGAAGCCTCGTCCTTTACCAGGATCAATGTTCCCGATAGCCCCTCAATGGGGTCAGCATTGGACCATTCGAACACATCTAACTATTCACAGAGGCAACCATTCGACATCAAACATACAGTAAAAGACTCTATGCATAGAGAAGTAAGAACATCGTTCGTTAAGATGACCGACGTCGACAACTTTGGTCATGGTGCAAAATTTAGAGACTCTCCAAGACCCCCTCCAATGCCTAAATTTGCAGAGATTTCTTCAAGAGTTGGAAGAAACCAAAAACAAGATACTTCAATTGATATTGAAAAGTCTTTTAGAGCTCTTGCTAAGCTTAAAGATGCATCAAGGAGCTTCGGTGAAGCTACAGAACGTCCAAGAACATCTTACGAAAATGAAGCAAGACGTGGAAAGAGTTTAAATTCAAGGGATTCTCCACGACTTTCTTATGATGGTAGAGAAAGAAGTCAATTCTCCTTTGAATCGAGAAACCCCAAGTCCAACACTAAAGTGAAAGAGATCCCTAGACTCTCACTGGACAGCAGAGAGAATCCTGTATGCGGTTTTAGCTCGGTTTCATCCCGAACTCCTATTTGTAGGAATGTTCAAAATAGTAGCTGCTCGACTGACAAAGCCCCTGAGCTACATCATGCTTCAGGCAATCAGAAGCGGCTTCCGAGTGTTGTAGCAAAATTGATGGGTCTAGAAACATTGCCAGATCTGTTCTCGGCTTCAGATACTCAATTTGGTGATGAATCTTTTGCAAAATCATTAGAATCTAGAAATCTGAAGACATCTGCCTCTGATAAAAGCTCATCTAAATGCTCGACTTCACCACGGCGGAAAAATCATGATCTGATTAAGAGACCTATTCCAACTTCAAGGCTCCCTATTGAAACTGCACCTTGGAGGAAGCAAGATATAACTCAAGTTCCTAAAAGCACAACTTTTAGACCTGTTAAAGGTTCACCACCAAGCTCTTCCCCATTTGTTCATGGTGTAGTCGAAACGAGGTTGAAAGATCTTGAATTCGAACAATCCAATAAGGATCTTAGAGCACTCAAAAAGATACTAGAAGCTATTCAAATTAGGGCACTATCCGAAATTGGAATGGAAGAGCAAGGTTCAGTTTTTGGAATTCAAAGAAACCAAGAACCAAGTTCTTCTAGTCCCAATCAAAAGACTAGGTTGATGAGCCAACGAAACAGACGTAGTGGGGCAGTTGTAGCCTCCTCCATTACTAGTGAACCTAATTCTTCAAAGGCATGTGAATCTCAAATTATCATCATGAGACCCACTAAACCTATTGATAAATCAGTTACATCAACCTCAATGATGCCAATAGATTGCTTCCCAATGGTTCATAAGGTTCAAAATGAAGGATTTCAGGATAGTAAGAAAGGTTCTAGCAATAGCCAAACAAGATCACGCTTTCTTAAAAACACTCACAAGGATCTTGCTGTCATTACCTCTGAGAAGAAGCCGATTTCTAAAAATATAAGATCACCTCAAACTTCTCCAAAACTACAACTTGTATCTAAAGAAAGCACCACAAGTTCAATAAAAAGTTCAGACTCTGTTAGTCCAAGACCGAGACTGAGGAAAGTTGAGGTGGAGAAACGATCCCATCCCCCTAAATCTGATACAAACAAACCCAAAAGGAAAACGAAGCCGACAGATTCGAATTGCGATTGTGGAAAGATAAACCCCATGTCTTCCAATATAAGACAAGGTGATGATCAATCAAGCGAGATGAGCAGTGAATCAAAACCTTTAAGTTGCCAAAGTGATGACATGACACAACAATCAGATGATAATCTATCTTTGGCCTCAAAGATGGACATTGAGGTTATTAGCAGCATGCAATCAACCAAAATCGATGGCGATCAGAGGCAAGCGATGGAGGCTGCTGAATTATTAACAACTAGCTCAGTTAAAAAGGTTTTCTTCTTTTGTTGATTTTCTTTTCATTCATCTTTTAGTTGCCCATCACTAACTAATATTTTTGCTTGATCAGTTATCAATGGCGGCAATCAGTGAAGATGGGGCGACGATGGAACAAGATGCAATAGAACAAGAGCATCCCAGCCCTGTCTCTGTCCTTGATGGCTCATTATATAGAGATGATGAAACATCTCCTATAAAAAAGATTGCATCCATCCTTGATGCCTCTCTTGAAGGTAAAGATTCTGTTACTCAAAACTATTTGGTCTTTCTGTCTTTCAGTTCTTCATAATAAAGTTGGTTTTCAATAAAAAATCATATTAGAAATCTCTTATTGACAATAAATTTAATTGTTTTATCTGATCTTACTGTATATCTTGGTGTTTCATAGGTGATGAATCTCTAGATTCTAATGAGAGGCGTAGTGAAGCTCCGCCCAATCTTTCAGATGACATCTTTGTAGATAATTTGGTTTCAAATCATAATGTAGAGATTGACAGTATAAAATTTGAAAGTGTTGAAGATCTGATTCAGAAGCTTAGACACTTGAATTTGCAACATGATGAAGCAGAGAATGATTACATTGGATTGTTGTGTGAGAATACCAATCCAGATCACAGATATATCTCGGAGATACTGTTAGCTTCCGGCCTTCTACTCCGAGATCTCGGCTCAGATATGACCTCATTTCAGCATCATCCTTCTGGCAATCCCATCAACCCAGAGTTATTCTACGTTTTGGAGAAAACAAAGACTGGAGGTTTGCCGCCGAAAGAAAGGTTCAGCCCGGCTAGAGCTTCCTATTCAAATAGGGAGAAATTTCATAGGAAGCTCATATTTGATACTTTAAATGAGATACTTGTTGAAAAACTAGCTCTCATTGATGGTTGTGATCCTGAGCCATGGTTGAAACCAACAAAGATTGCAAAAAACTCTTTTAGTGGGCAAAAGATTTTGAAGCAATTGTGTAATGAAATAGAACAGTGTCAAGCCAAGAAGTTCGAATGCAACTTCGACGAGGAGAAGAATGACTCAAAAAGCATTCTGCAAGACAATGTGATGCGCCAATCGAGGAATTGGACAGACTTTCACGGCGATGTTTATGGTGTCGTGTTAGATGTCGAGCGGCTGATATTTAAAGACTTGGTTAGTGAGATCGCTATCCGGTGAGGCATAATTTTGCAAGACAGAGCTATAGAGCATGCATATACTAGTTAGTTTGCTTGCATTCCTACTGGTTTTTATTTCATACAGTGACAACATGAACTTGTGCTCTTGCTTCTACCTATTTTTTGGTGTCAAGCTCAATAATTTGTGCTAAGAAACTCTGAGCTGGTTGGTTGTTGTGCAATATACTTGACCACAAGAATAAAATAAAATAAAAGAAATCAATGAAAATAGTTGGTTCTTACTTCATTCTACCAACTTTGCACTTTTGTTCTGTTCTGTTTCATTTGAGAGCATCCTTATATTCTTCTGTATTAGGAAATTGTAATGATGAAAGCTTTTAATTATAGGTAAATATTGCAGAAAATGCACAAGTTCAAAGGAAGAACCTGTCATGTTTCATTTAGTTTCTGAGATGTGTTATGTTTCATTTGCCTGTTAGAAAAGTAGAAATATTGTTTTTTTTTTCTTTTAATTTTTTTTTTTAATTTCCTTTAACAGAGCACTTGTTGGGGGAGGGAGGTAGTGGACACATTACAATAATGAAAAATGAGATGGGAAAAGGCATCAATCCCCATATTTTCTTCACAGCATGCAGTGAACAAAGTTAAAGGCCAAGGCCAAAGCAATAATTGGTCATTGCCTTCAAAGAGCTGCCAGTGAAGGGGTTCAATTTTTTGTTTTCCTTCAACTTCATCACAAAAAAGAAAAAGAAATTCATCACAATATTAAAAAAAAAAAAAATAATAAATAATAATTTAAAAAGACATAATATCAAACATAAAACCTTAAAGAAAACAAAACAAAAAGAACCAAGTGTGTGAAAAGCTGAAAAGCTAAGGGAAAAATATTCATAACTTAGATCATACAGTTCTGTTAATATCATCTTTGTGGTGTTTTTTAAAGACAAAACTCTGATATTTTGGTCGATTATGATTTAATTATCGACCAATTGAATTATGTTCATGTTAGCACGTGAAAATTATATATATGCAATTTAATTAAGTAATAAGTTTACTAATTTAACTTTAAGGTTAAGTTATATTGAACTTCCAAGAACTTCAAACACAACTTATGAACACAAAACCATCACTCTCTTTAAAAAGTTGCAAGGTAAGCCTTATTCAAATCGACTTATAATTAATTCATTCAAATCTCACCCAATTCTAACATAAATTACAATAAATGTAAAAGACAAAAAGCACAAATAGATGTAACACCCTCTTTCTTTTTAGCACACAAACATTTCCCCCTCTTTTTCTTTCTAGAGAGAGGACCACAAACATTGTGGGGGAAATTAAAGGATTTCTTTTTTATTTTTTCATTTTGATTTAAAAAAATTGTTTTCGATGGAAATGTCGTAACAACCCTCACAAGTTGGCTTAGTAGTTAAAAGAGTCTCAAAGAATTAAAAAATTATGAATTCATTCTATTTATTGATGTGGGAAAACTTTTGTACTTTCTTTTACCCCGGTCCATGGTCTAAATGAGTCGAACATACACTCTAGTACATGTATGTTCGGTTGTCCTGTGTTTTGTTTGATAGACATTATTTATTTAAAAATTAATTTTTTATGAGTTTTTTTGACATTCGAATATTGTAAGTACGTTCATAAGAGTTGTCTCGTAAAAATAGTCGAAGAGGAGATAGTGACAGTGGAGAGGAGTTTTGTACAATGCAAAACAACAAGTGGGATTATTGGAATAATATTATATTATAGCCTTCCACTGTTTTCTTGGATCTTGTGAACAATGCTGCTGCTTGAGAGACACATTATCTCTCCAATCTTTTTCTCATCTTTCATTTTCATTCTCACAAACAAAAACTGCACATTCTAAAATTACCCCCCAATTTCTTTTTTCTTGCTTCAACATCAATCTTCCATTGACTTTATTTTTAACAACTCACTGTGAAATTTGAATTACAAGTTATCCAAACACAACTTAACTTATGACACACAAACATCAACTCTGAAACTACTTTTTTTTATGTTTTCAAAATGTTGCATTGTTCAAAGGTTTGTTTTTTGGTCCTTTGTCTACTCATTCTGTTTGGTCTCTAGAAAATAATGTTTGTGACAATCAATCAATGTGCACCAAAACATATTCTTTTTGTCAGTTTTTTACTTGTAAGTTGTTCAATGTATTTAAATGGATGAAAAGATGACATTTTTACTACTCTAAAACCATTGTCTTCTTATATTTTTGTTGTTGTTTTTTAAATCTTATTTTGTGTAGTTAATGAAAGTACATTGTCGTTTTGTAGAAGATGAAATTAGAATGAATTCGAGTTTGGGTTATTAATCTATATATAGTGATCGACTTTCTACCTAAAAATTAATTGTCTATAAATTTTCGATCATAGTTATGCATGCCATTGAAAGTAGTTAAAATATGTGTAAGTTTATTTGGACAAATCACGTATTTATGAACAGAAAAAAAAATTAACAAGTTCAATATTACAAGATCCAACCAAACAAATGAAACAAATTTCAAGAAAATAGATTGGAGAATGAAAATGAAAGAATAGGAGATTAAGGAATTGGAATCACAAATCTGGTAGTTTAAACTCTCTTTTAAGCATATTAATAAGTATATAATTGATGATATATAACACATTATAAATCATTATGAATTGATTTAGTAGTCAAGATGATATAAAAAAAAAACAAAAAAATAAAAGATTATAAGTAATATAAAAAATAAGGGGATTTTGCATGTATAATAAAAAGTTGGCAAAATATTTCATGTAGAGCACAAAATCAAAACTAATTCATGTTAACACAAAAATTTAAATTGAATTATATCACTGGTTAAGTTCTAAGAATTTGGTAGACTCAATCCATTACTAGTTGAGTTCTCTGATAAAAAAATATATTCTATTACTAGTTGAGTTCTACCATTGATAGAGTAGACTCATTCTATCACTGGTTGAGTTCTATCTCTGATAGAAAATTATGTGTGTTATAGATGAATTATTTTAGAAATTGTGCTACAAATATAATATAAGAGGTAGTGCTGCTTACGGTAAATTTCCAAAAAATAATAATAAATAAGTAAAAAAAAAATGAATTATAAGTTCAATCCAAAATTGTCACTTAGGAAGAGTAAAATGAAGGGGAAGGGGAAAAAATAATTTTGTGATTGTAGCTCACTAGGTAGTAGGCTTATAAAGCTAATAAAAATCTACAAATAGATGTTTATAAATAATCTATCATATTATTTAGTGTACAATGTTCATGTAATAACTTATATGATTTCAAAAAAATAATGATAATAAGTACTTCTCTCTATATTGATTAGGGTTCACTTTACAATAAATATTTGCAACATATATATCTTCTTCTCTAGGTAATAAGGGAAATAAAATCCTTGAGTGATTTTGGAAGAGATTACTATAGTAGCCTTTTTATAAAAGCTAACAAACATCTACATTAGATATGTTCTTAAAGAATAAATATAATCTACCATAAATTATATAATAATTTTCTCTATATTTATTATGTTCTCACTTTACAATAATTTTTGCTATAATATAACTACTTTTCTAGGTAATATAATAAGGGGGGAAATCTTGAGTGATTATTGTTGAAGAGATATATTACTACCCGAAGTTAATAAATATATCTAGAAAGATCATATTGTTCTTGAAGTATCATATGATGTGCTAATGATAATTCCTCTCTATATTGATTATGTACATACTAATTTATGATAAAAATTTATTACTACAATATATCTAATTTCCTATGTAATATATAATATTGTGTCAAATGTCTTTTTTCAATCACACACAATCCAATATTAAACCTACTAAACTCTCCTCTTTTATCTATCAAAATTATTTTCCAAAGTTCAAACCGTACAAGCTTCCTTAAAAAACATACAACTTTTCCTTATATCAGATTTTCCTTTTCAAATTTAGCTTTCGAGTTAATATCGAGTCGTAAATCAACATCGTACGTCTATTAAGGTGTTCTTCTTTAGACATGTATAAATTATTATTTTGATGAGACTTAGACTAATTAGTTCCAATGTGTTTCTCCTTATATTTTTTAATAGTATCTTGGTAAATAACATTAATATATTAGAACTAGGCCATTGGAATTTCTACTAGTTTTCCTTTTCTTTTTGTCCCTAAAATTCTAAAGAAAAAGGTAATTTTATAAACCTTGTCTACCTTCATATCATGACTAATAACATTAATATATTATCAACAGACATTTTGATAATGGAATTGAGCAAAATATATAACAAGTAAAATATATGGTTCCAACACATACACACATGTAATAAACCACAAATATTATATCAATATATATAATTAATAACATGGTTCTTACAAACTTTTCATAAAACAAGTTCACTTTTCTACAAGCTCTCTTCTAAAGAAGTTCAGTTCCAAATACATCCTTCAAGAGAGAGTTTGTAATCTAACTTGTATCATGAGGAATCCAAAAGGAACCAAACACACATTACATGTCTAATTGAACTATGCTCGTTATCGTTTAATATGATCACGCACAAAAACCTCGAAAAATTAGAGAGAAAACTTAAAAATCTTAACTTTCTTATACAATTATTGTCATCTAAGGATGAATTAGGGACAATATATATGGTCCCCTCCTTTCTTCTTCGCTCCACCCCTATTTTCGACAGTCGCTCTATGCGTCACCGGCCGCCCCGTCTTTACCAGAGCCGCCGTGGTGCTTGTGATTGAAATTTGGAGGAAAGGGTTTCAAGTTTTGTGAGCCAAAAGGCTGAAGAGATGAAGACATGAAGGGATTGGACAAAGCATGAGAATTTGAGGTCAAGAAATGGATATGGTTTTGATCAAATGGGTTGGTGATGTAAGAAGCATAAGGAGTGAAAAAAAGTGAAGAACTAGAAGATGAACTTGTTTGAGCTGCCTCAACTTGAGATGGATTAAAAACTCCATTATTATTGTTCCCAAATTGTGAAAGTGACAAACAAGAAGGCTGATCACAAGAATTGTAATTGTAACCATTAGAATTGTAATTCTCAATTTGTTGATTACTATTACCTCCATCAACAATCCACTTCCCTTTCATTGCTAAAGATGCCTTTTCTTGCTTCCCTAAATCCATAACATCCCAATTCTTCGTTTTCTCCATTTTCGTTTGATTCTCAACGTCTCGAACATGCATCGCGTCGAGGGCGAACGTCCGAGGAGGAGGAGGAGGAGGAAGCGAACAAAATTGGGAAGAGGAAGAAGTAGTAGAACTATCATAGGGAGGGAAGAGCATATGTTGGTGAAAGGGAGAGAATCCGGGCGGGATGGGGAGGGGTGGGAGCTTGTCGATATCGAGTTTGGTGACGTCGAGAAGCCAATCGATGACCTTGCTAGGCTGGCCAAGCTTGAGCTTGTCTTGAAGATCATAGAGTTGAATGGCTGTTGGAACTGAAAGTCTAATTCTTCTATCTCTCAAACCCCTAATTGTACAAACTTTGCTGTGCCTATCTTTGCCACCAAATGATCTAGAAACTCTAACAATTCTTGGATTTCTAAAGCCTGACCATTGCCTAGAATCACTTGGAGCTTTATTGGGGAAATTATATTTTCCATCAATGCAAATTCCTTCTTCTTTTGCTTCACAATTCCCCTTTTCTTTTGAATTTTTCATCATTTTTTTTTTATCAATTGATCATCTTCATTGCTTTTGCTCCATCTTCATCTTCAAAAATCAGACAAAATAAGCTTAATTATTTTAAAAGATGGGGCTAGAGATCAACTATAAGAAATTTAATTTTTTTAAAGAAATGATTACAACCATATAAAAAAAAAATTAAAAAACTTCATGATTCTTCATTTGAAGCTTTGGTTTAATTTCTTTGGTTGGAAAGGAATGCTAGAATCTTCGACGAAAAACAAAATCGCCAACAATTTAATTTAGAGAAGATATTATAACTAATGTAGCTTTCTTGATGTTTAAAATCTAAAGGATGTTTAAAGATTATGATTCTTGCACCATGATTTTCCTAAATTGCAATTTCTCCTTGGTTTGTATGATATATCCTTACCTACTCCCTTTTAGAAGAATTTTTTTTCAAAAAAAAAAAACAAAAAAACATAGCTCTTGTAGATCCCTTGGAAAATTTCAAGAAATATAAGACAATAAATCTAAAAAAATTCAGTAATTTGTGGGCATGTGAACTTACATTTGAAAATCTCCCAAACTCAAGGTTGAAGCTTAACCAGAAATCAGTTTGAAGAAGAAGATCAAGACTATGTTGCACCATGAAACAGCTGACTTTTTAGAGTCAAATAATTCTCTAAGAACTTCCTTCTTTGCAAGGAATCAAAACTTTAGCACAAGAATGACAATATGATGGGTAAAGGAAGGGAAGATGCCAAGAATTTAATTAACCCTTTCCTTGTTGCATTATATGTCAAAGATAGAAAAGGAAAAGGTAAGGTGTGTTCTCGACCACGTGGCACGATATTATTTGATGACGCGGAAATGAGTCAGACGAGACTGAGTGACAATTTTCGTCATCTCAGTTATATATCTTCATATATAATGAAAAAAAAATCATCATGGATTAGCCTAATAATCAAGAGCGTCTTAAGAAACCAAAACGTTATGGATTCAATCTATAGCTAGTGACCACATCTACTTAAGAATTAGTTTCCTACAAATTTTCTTGACAGCTAAAAGTTGTAGTGTCAAGCGATTTGTTCCGTGAGAACGGTCGAGGTGTGCGTAAGTTCACTCGGCCGACACTCATTAGTAACAAAAAAAAAAAATCACACGTAATTCAACAAAGGATTGAATCAAAATGATGGCAGCAGGGCTGCAAAATTCACTCCTATATAATTTTTTACAACTTGTTCATTAATTATATTTATCAGTATGGCAGTACCAAAAAGAAAATAGCTAGGGGTATAAATATTAATATTTTTAACTTATCACTAAATAATATTTAAAACTGTTCAAAATGGGGACCATCCAAAACCAAGGAAGAAAGCAAAAGGGCAAACCTTTTTCAGCACTTACAAACAGCTTTATTGATTTGTTTAATACATCAGGAGTTGAACAATGCATACCCTAGCTAGCTACATATATCCAAAAGAAAAGACACAATATCAAAAACCCTAATTTATTGCTCTTAACTTTTAGTATGCAAAATCTTCTTCATTTCTTTGTAATTATTTTTCACAAGATTTGATTTGGTTTGGTGATCAAATTTGATCAATATGGGTTGGTTTGGAATTCTCTCTTTTAATTCAAGCCATTTGATAGCAATTATTCTACTTTTATTCATTACAATTACTCTACTTTTTTATAACCAGAATCGATCAAAGATTCGCCCCACTACGTACCTAGAGCACCTACACTCGTTCCAAATTACTCAAACATAATTCAATTAGTCAATACATTATATGTACTCGAAAAACAAAAATCCAAATCTTCATCCACACATGTTGACGTAAAAGGAAAGTAAAATAAAAGGGTTCATAGACATATGGCTTAAAAATAGTATTTTTATTCAACAAGATTTGGAGAAGGAAAACTAACTTATAACCTCATGATTACTAGTTCGTACATGATATCACTAAAGTTAATCTTCTTTTGGCTAAAAATAGTTCACTAAAAGCAAAAATTGTTATCAAATAGTCCACAAAGATCATATTTATTAGGGTTTAGGGGTTGCATATAATACTACTTGCTTTAAGAAATAATATAAATCCTAACTAAAAAGTTAGTGAATAATTGGGATTTGGGAGAGAAAAGGGATGAAGAGCCATAGATCAGCCAAATTAGAAATTAGGGTTTATTCTTTTTTTTTTTTTAATTTCCAAAAAGATGTGGTGAGTATGGTATTTTGGAGAGTTGGGGGATCAGTTGGATTATTAGAAGATAAAAAAGCTATAGCAACTCTCCAACTTAGTAGATGAGGGACCAAAATGTAGGTTCCTTAATTAATTTAAAGGCATTGCCAATATAAGGACCACAGGCATGCAATAGAAAGATGGTGGCAGTAAGATTTCCATAGCACAAAGTTGGATTTTTTTTTTATAACTCGAAAATCGGAATTAATCATCTGCGGCTGAAGTCATTTGATTTAATAGTTCGATTCACTATATATTTAGGACACTCGTATTGTAACGCCCGCCACATCTAAATATGAGAGGGCTTAATAGATATGATTTGCGCTACCTATATCAATAAGGTGCACCTTCCTTTTGGTAGCTCAATCTAAAGAACTTCACAGTTAAGCGTGCTTAGCTTGGAATAGTCTTAGATTGGATGAGTACCTCCTAGAAATTTATTCCTACGATGCATGCGAGTGAGGACAAAGCATCCTAAAAGGACCCGTATTGATTTGTGGGAACAGTCTTCATTCTTAAGTACCAATGAAGACTAGGTGCTAACGTACGTGGTCAGATCGCAGGGGAATGTCGGTGCCCATAGGGGCTAAAAGGACCCGTGTTGATTTGTGGGAACAATCTTCATTCTTAAGTACCAATGAAGGTTAAGTGCTAACGTGGTCAGGTCGCAGGGGAATATCGGTGCCCATAGGGGCAAAAACCGGATTCCAAATCCTAGGCCTGGGGTGTTACATGTGTCTATTTCAAGATTTGTATTTGGGATACAACTAAATATTTTACCATTAATCTTACCGGTGTGAATTTTAAAATGAGAACTTTAAGAGAGCATACCAACAAAAACTGCCCTTAGGGATATGCGAATTTTTTATTTACTATGTCAACATTCAATTCTTAATTTCATGTATATACATTGAGAGAGTTAGAATATAATTTTTCTCTCCCTACTTTTTTTTATATTCTATTCAATACATCACAATTAGGATGAGTGGATCCAAACCCACATGTGTGAAGAGATGTGTTAGTAATATATAATCATTATAAATTATGTTTAAATTGGTTTTGATAATTAGTCTAACATTTTTGGGTGAAGAATCAAACACCCTCTACTTAAAAATAAAAAAATAAATCTACAAAATTAAGGATAGTAAAATTCGAACCCATAACGTCTAAATATCATTTGATACACACTAATATTATTGTATTATTATTTTTGTTGGCTAACCACTCACAGTAATTAGGTTGAAGGTATGGTTAATTACAATATTTTTTATTCGACTAATTTAAGTTTAGGTTTGTTTAAATAATTTGGCTAACTAACCAATACCTTATCACGTCAACAAAACAATCTCAGCCATTTACTATTACTGAATTAGTCTCTATTATAAATTAACACTTTGGAAAATTAAAAGTTTTAATATTTTTGGAAGGTTGCATATTTCCTAAAAAAAGTAAATTTTTTAATTTAATGTGAAAAATAAAATTTTGACATGACACATTGGAAGAATTAAGTAAAAATAAAAATAAAGTTTATAAATATAGGGATTTTTTGCATCCAAGGGTCAAAAAAAAAAAATGGCAAAAAGGGGAATTTTCCCCAAAATATTTGCAAACTGGGG
>JBBMEF010026826.1:0-16788 GCA_037832685.1 Sicyos baderoa | reverse complement strand
AAAAAAAAAAAAAAAAAAAAAAAAAAAAAAAAAAAAAAAAAAAGACACTTCCTTTTGCGTGTCCGAGTGTCGCCGTGTCCGACACCGACACTTGGCCCCAAATGGAGTGTCCGTGTGTCCGTGCTTCATAGTCCATCAGCTTAGGTTTTTAGATTGATTGATGATTTAACATAATTCAACATGGTATCAGACCAGAAGGTCTTGAGTTTGAATCTCTGCCAAGTTGTTTCCTCCCCAATTAAAATTAAATTCCACATGTAGGGCATTTCTCAAATTTTTAAGCCCACAAGTGAGGGAGAGTGTTAGTTGATATAATTAAATTTACCCCAACCCACCAGTTTAAGCTTTTGGGTTGATTGGTAGTTTAACAAAATTCAACAGATATAATCCAACCAATAAATCAAGATGGGTTCACCAATATTACAATTAGTACCTTGAAATGCTCGTATGCTAAATCCAGACGACATGCACCCACAACAGCACTTGGAATATTCAGCCGCTTAACGTATGTAACTATGAAGAAAATGTTTAGAGTGAAGATGTAATGCATAATAGTTGAAGTCAGATTGAGAGATCAATATTAAGAAACTAAAAATGGAAAACAATGACAAAACTTGAGGTAGATGCTCCAAGATGAAAATGTTTTCTATTATCGTAAACCAACCTTTACAAAACAGAATAAGAATAGGGACAAAAATCAATAGTTTGAAATGATTTTAATGAGTAGAGATAAATTGCTTACATTAGAAAATAGAAACAAACCATGTTTCTCTGGTATTTACCCTCTAGGAGTTATTCTATACGATTGGAGTCCCTTTATTAGACAGCCTCCTCAATTTGTTTGGGCTGTTTTTTTATGCCCTTTGTATTGTTTTTCATTCCTTTCTCAACGAAACCTTGGTTCGTTCTCATGTACATATAGAGAGAGAGAGAAAAACAAACCAATGCTTCCTTGAAAATTTCTTATTCTTAATTCTAGTTTGTTCCAAATGCACATGAAACAATTTGATTGATGATTGAAATTAGGGAAAGAGAGCCCCAAAGGGCGATTACAAAAGACCACTTCAATTATTATTAATGAGGGTAGAAAATGCATATGAAAGTCTATATCTAGCATAGATCACGTAAATTCTGTAAAAGAAGCGAGGATAATGAGTAGCATAAACATAAAAACTAAATGAGTCAATACCTGCATCACCTAAATCAGTAAAGAATCGGAATATGGGGCCATTTCTTTCGCTCTTAGTAATGGTAGAGAACAACTTCCTAAGCCACTCTGGAGTTCTGAAAAAGTGGAATCAACACATGAGAAGTGGCATTTGAAAACATTCTTCACTCAGAAAAGTACAAATAGTTAATAGCAACACTGCAATTTTCTTTCTTTCAGATTCGATAACTAATAATAATTTACCAAAATTGAAAAATCCAAGAGATTAATTAAACCAACATGCCTAGCCAGAATGCAAATACTGCCATAATGATTGATAACGGTAATTGAATTAGTATAGAATGTGCCTTGTGCATAACACATAGTAGTCAACCAGCTTTGTTCAAATAGAAGATTAAACCAACAAGGCACCCTCAATTGAGAAGCTCTAATTTCCAGTTATAAAAAATACTAAATATATTAGTAAAAATGAATACAAAAATAGAAAAAAAAACAAAAACAAAACAAAAAACAAGTCGTCAACTTTATATTCCATCAAGCTTCACACGAACCCATCTAGCCCAAAAATAACTATGGAAAAAGGTGTAGATCATAAAAGTAAATCCATAAAGAGTACACCATAACGAGTCTAAAAATCTCAAACAATACCAGAGACCATTTATATCCTTAAAAATTACTTCTTTTTTATAACTGAGAATCAGAGCTATGCTCCTCTATACGGTCTTTGTTTATAAATTTTGGTATAAGGATGGGCTTAGAGCTATGGATTTGGACACAAAATTATCAACTTATCTCTTCTCTGTTCATCAAAAGAATTTGCAAATATATTTGTTTGGAGAGTGATGGAAAGTAAGAATTCTAAGGATCAGTTCGTTTCATATGCTTCTTCTTCTGCCAATTATCATCCTTTGATCACTACACTTATCAGCCACAGCCCTATGAATATGGGTCACAAATCCCACAACCGCAGAGGAGGCTGGGCAGTAGATTTTCAAGGATAGCAAACAAATTGCCAATCCTTGGATCAGGTTTATATCTTTGTCTTGTCTCTTGCCTCTCTTTTTTAAAGGTGTTTTCAGATTATTTTTATAACCGAGAATTGGAGTTTCGCCCCACTACATACCTAGAGCACCAGCATTCTTTCCAAGGCCCGAACTCGAGAGACAACAAGGAATTTTACAATTAAGCACACTCATGGTTTTCAAACAACATAGGGTTATTCAAAAACTAAGCTCACTCATGGTTTACAATTCAGCACCATATATATATATATATATATAGGATAAACAGTCTCCCTCAGCCATACATCCATAAACTAAGCTCACTAAACCCTAGAGCACACACCATCTCATAATTTAGGTATAAACAACCACGATTGGCTGCCCATTAGTGAAATCAGTAACTAACTTGTAAGTTGTAACCCTATGCAGCCTATAACTAATCATGAAGAATGCAAACAAGAAAACAATGAGAGAGGCAGTGTTAAGTAGCAAACCTCTTAGAAATGAATGGAATGTCGAAGTGGGTGGAGACAGCCATGATACCAGTCCCAGAAAGGTCGCACATACTGAAGACCTGGCCGACAAACGCAGGGCCGCCAGATTTTCCATC
Source organism: Sicyos baderoa (assembly GCA_037832685.1). Classification (NCBI taxonomy): domain Eukaryota; kingdom Viridiplantae; phylum Streptophyta; class Magnoliopsida; order Cucurbitales; family Cucurbitaceae; genus Sicyos; species Sicyos baderoa. The sequence goes on along the minus strand of JBBMEF010026826.1, from coordinate 14,009 downwards.
GGAATGAAGCCCAGAAACCCTAAGCGTCGAGGGGAAACCGGACCCGAACTCGGGCGAGGAAGCCCGGCCCTTCGCCGGCGCGGATTTGGGGGAATCGAGGTCCGGGCGAGCTGATTCAAACCCTAAATGGGTGAGAAAAGGGGGTTTTGGAGAGGCGGGGAATGCGACTGGAATGCATAACCTAGAGGAGGAAGGTTGGAGGGGAAATGGCGGAGTCGATTGGGGATTCGCGAAAAGGGTGCAGAGATTGGAGGTTGCGGAATTGAAGAAGTGGGTGATGAATTTGATTGGTTGCTGCTGTTCGTGGTGGTCGCTTGAAGGTTCAGTCTGAAAAGCCATGGAAGCTTGATGAAATTCCTTTCTCTAGAGCCTTAGCGCCATTGGAGAGTGGGAGAGACGAAGGGATGAGGATTATGAACACAATTTGACTTTCAAAACTAACTATCCGGCTAGAACAAGTTCGAATCTTTCTTGCGTTACAAGTCCAAATCATTTTATTAAAAATATTGATATACTTTTTCAATAAGTTGCTATGGTGTAGTGGTTATCACGTTAATCTTACACACTCAAAATCCTCAGTTCAATCCTGGGTAGCAACAATTTTTTTTTACCTTCTGCGACATTAAGTTATCCCTATCTATTAACCATTCATTGTTTATCAATCACCTAAATTAACACATTTGATTATATTCAACATCTATCAACATAGTGTTATCAGATATGTAAGTCCATAAAAGTTATTAGTATCTATATCTATGTGCGGATAGACAATAATAACATAACTTGTAGGACTGTTAATAAAAATCAAATCATGAAAAGTTAATACTTTAGTTTGGTTTTATTTGTAAAAATCAATAAAAATCAAATCCAACGATCTTTTACTTTAATTATATATATTAGTTCAACATTTTATTGGTAAATGACTAATTAATTTTATTTAGTTTAATTATAACCCCCAAACATGCTCACAGTCACCACTAAACCCAAAATGCTTCCATTCCATACTCTCCGCTGAGGAAAAGAAGTGCCAGAAAACATGTCCCTAAAGTGCCTACAGTCGCTCATTGGCTGATCTCGAAGGAGATTGTTACGAAGCCTACCGAGACTCCGAGAGACTATCTCTCTCTCTTAAGGTAAAAGAGAGATAGAGAGAGAATCTCGTTGTTTATCTTAAAATACATTTTTTTTCAGAGTAACTTTCTTACACATTTATGTATAGGGAAGCCTTATAATTTGATGATACAGTATCTTTGGGTGTCACATAAAATCATTTTGTAAACGATAATATTAAATTGTAAAGAAAAATTCGTGACTTTAATAGTGTCACTTCATCAAATTGTAGGGTTCTTCTACACGTGAATGTGTAGGGGAGTTTTACTCTATTTTTTAATATAATAATGATAAGAGAAGAAGATTCAAACTTACGATCTCCTTGTAATTAAGGTATATACTCCAACACATCTCATTTATTCAAGTTAAAATTTATGGTAGTTTAAAATCAAACATAAAATTATTTTAAATGATTTATGTACATGATTTAAATACGTGAAGATATTGTACTTCTAAACATTTCTCAATCATTAAATATGTTCCTCCAATTTCAAAAATTACGAAGTTTAAGTAGAATCACACATTAATTCTAACAAATTTCAAAATGGTTGAACCAATTATTTTGAGCGACTATAATGAAATTCCATTTTAAGTGAATAGGTGTGAACCTATAAAAAAAATATTAGAGTTGTTTAGATGCAAGTTTTTGTAAATAAATTATTGGCAACAATCCATTTTTATATAAATTTTGTAAATAAATTATAGATAATAATTTATTTAGATATGAATTTTTATAAAAAAAATTATTGAAATGAGTGATTTTGAGATGATAAATTATTTTAAGTAATTATAAATGAGTAATTATTTTAATGACGATAATAACTTATTTAAATGTAATTTTTTAAAAAATATTTGTAAATACTCATTTATAAATAACATCTCTCAATAAAAATAAATTAAAATTGATTTCATAGGAAATGTAACTATACAACCCATGTTTATCTCATGAGTTCTAATAATTTCATAGTCGAACGTAGCATTTCAAAAATATATAGCATTGCTTTAGATTTCATGGGTAATATCTAATAACTACGATTTAGATTTCAATAAAAAAAATTAAAACTAAAAGATATAAATATATATATATATATATATATATATGATGGAATTCTAGAAAGTAATTATTAATGTAAATAAATTCTAAAATATTGATACTAGTAATTATTAATTCATTTTAATATTGTATTATAAATTTTCATTAATATTTAATATTATAAAAAAATATAGGATAGTACTCATTAATGAAATCTCTTTTTTAAAATATAAACTCAATTAATGAATTTATGGTGTTTAGTTAACTAAAAGTTAGTATAATTACATTATCTCGTGACATTAATCAAAGTGTGCAAAAACTGATTTGAACGGTTGTGAATATCAAAAAAACAAAATTATGTGAGAACTAATCTTATAAATTTAATAATTTATGTTAATTTAATAATTTATAATTAATGTTAATTTAAATTTAAATGAAAATAAATGCAAATGAGATTTAGTAAAATTAATGATGTTGAGGGCATAATAAAATTTTGAAAAAAATAATTTCTGAAAATAAAAAAATGAGAAATTAAATTTACAATTATTTTAATTTTATGAAAAATTTGCAACAATTTTTTTAAAATGACCTAAAAATTACAATTTTTCCTTTATGTAATGAAATAGTTAAAATATGCATGTGTGTATATTTATGAGGGTAACTTGACGAACAAATATCACGAAAAGATTTTTTTAAAATCTAAGGGTACAGATTCGTGGAAAGCTGGCAGCTGGCAGCTGGCTACCAATCCCAATTGCATAAAAATATTATAAGGCTACCGTTCTAATTGCATAATAATATTATTATTATTTGCTACCTGATTTACAAAAATGCAGTGTTGCCTCTTTCAAATATTTTTCCCCTTTTAACCTTTTGAAAAGCATTTCATTAATGCCAACAGAGCTATGACTTGAATCTCTTCGAGTCTTCTCCACTTCCCATTGATGTAATCTAAAAAAAAAAAAAAAAAACATTTCATTACCTTTTTCTTTATCCATTTGATGATAAATTAAATATACAAATAAAATAAAGTAACATCTGACTGATGTCATTAATTATGGGTACAGTTTCTTAATTTAAAGCATCTTCATTTTAATATATAGAAAAGGCGTATTCAATTGAATTCTCAATGATCTATCGTAGGGTTGAAAATTGAAATTAAAAAAATTAAAAGAAGTAAAATTTTAGTAGTCTTTTATACGACTTACTAATCAAAACATTATAGGTATGTTTGACTTTGAGGGATGGGTTGAGTTTGATTGAGTTGGAATGAGAAGAGAAGATAAGTGAAATAAATTTATCTGTAGGGAGAATGAGAGAAAAGATAAAATTATGTTAGAAAGAGAATGGTTGAAGTTTTTATTTAAATAAAAAAAAGAATATTTAATAGTTTTTTAATAATAAAGTTATGTTTGATGTGATAGAAAAAGAATGATTGAAGTTTTTATTTAAATAAAAAAATGGATATTTAATAGTTTTTTAATAATAAAGTTATGTTTGATGTGATGGAAAAAGAATTGTTGAAGTTTTTAAGATAATAAAAAAATAAATACTGAGTAGTTTTTTAATTTTTTAATATTTAAATAAAAATTGAGGACCCACGCGTGGAGTTGTGTAGGAGTTGGGATGGACTTATGAAAGTTCATGGAGCAAACATGGAATAGAAGCCAAGCCAAGCCGCTCCACTTTAAACATGCCCTATGAATTTAAAACCCCCTCTCTCCAACTATTATTGATCTAAAAAAAATAGAAAACAATATTATAATTTCTATTTCATAACGGCAACTCTAAATTTAAATTTATAATGACTTTTTAAAATCATGTAATTCTAAAAACAAAATTTTATGATTGGATGATAGTTTATTAAATGATAACATTGTTTCTTGGGTTTTAAAAAACATTATTAAATGACATATTAACAAATTCCCTTCGAGTAACTTATGAGCATGTCGTCATTTTTATTTTATTTTGTTACTATCTAAATCCATCTAATAATTCTGTGTTTTATTATAATTGTGCCAATTAAAGTTAAACTTCTGTTTGGTTTGATACATCATTAAGAGAAAAATGACAAAATTAGAGAACTAATTACCCCCTTCAAAACGGCACCTTTGGATGCATCTCATGTCCATATCAATGTGGAAATAAATAACTTTTTAAATTCAGAACAAAAAAAAAAATATATATATATATATATATATACGCCAAAAAAATATTCCATTCACATAAACAGTGGATTTGAATTCTGATTGATATAATATTACTTTGTAGACTTCTATTTATAAAATTTAATGTAGAAAATAATGAAATGAAAACATTTAATTATAAAAAAAAAAAAAAAAAACAAACAAACAAAAAATGATTTGAACTATAACTTAAATTTGGGGTTTTTAAGTAAAGTGTTTTTATCAAAAAAACATTACTGGAAAAAAAAAAAAAAAAAAAAAAAAAAAAAAAAAAAACAACAACTAATAATAGCATTTTTTTATAAAAATATAAAAAAAAAATGTGAAAGTCGGGAAAACGGTAAGAAAACAATAATAAATCTAAAATAAAATAAAATCATTACAAGATTTCTTATTTATATAACTGTGTTGAAATTTTGATCCTATCATTATAAAATTATGAACAAAATTTTGACCCTATCATTATAAAATATGAACACGGTTATAATTTAGGTATATGTAATTATAAAATTGGTTGATTTTTTTAATACACCAAATGTACAGTATGAAAAAGTAAAACTTTTTTTATTCAATTATGTACATGTCACAACTATTATAACATTATTAGGTTGCACCTACTAGATTTTGATTAATTGATTGAAAAAAACTATATTTTGATTAATTTATTTAACCTTTATACATTCTATTTTACCCACTTCAAACTTTATTAGATTCACACTAATAAAATAATTTACCATTGCTTTATTGTGAACGTTAATGGGTCTACACTTTCGTTTAGATTTTTCACCATTTTGATTAGAATATTAAAATTTGGAAAAAATTTATTCATATTGAACTTTAATATCATATATATAGATAATTTGTGTTTCACTACAAAAACAATTGATAATAATGAAAATAATTTATATCTCGTATAAATAATTTAAAAAATTCTCATAATTCCAATATAAAATGATTAACCAATTAGTATCTCCAACACTCAAACACTCTTTTTTTTTTTGAGGACTCGCTCAAAAATAAATTATAGATACAAAATTATATGTGTTCTTAGGAACCACCAATTAATTATTTAAACCAATAATACTAACTTATTTTTCAAAGAAACTCCCTAACAACCGTTAAAGTTGTTCAATATCGTCTCACCCTCTCCTATCTGTCTATAACAATAATAATAATAATAATAATAATAATAATCCGACTCTTTGTGCAGCCCAAATACTATATTATAATTTATTGTAGAAACAAAAAATACTACATATATTTTTTTAGTCGAACTACGATTTAATTTGATGTAATCTCCCTCTCTTCCAACTTGTACTAACAAAAAAAAATCGATGTCACCTAATTTGGTTTTCAAGTAGAACTAATTTGGTTTGAATAAATTAATAAGATTAAAATAAATATATAAATTTTTAAAATAAAATAAGAACTTTCAATATCTTCCAGTAGATTAAGTAGGAGCATCCACATTTAATTTAATTACTATTAATGTCATTTTTCATAAGATTAACTTTGTTGAATTCTAATAGAAAAAATAGTCTGTTGATTTTTTTTTTCTTCTTTCTAAATGTTGATATAGACTACTTTAATTTCAAAGGTGACGATAGAAAGCTTAAACCTTTTCTATCAGTCTCGATCATCTTTGAATTTAAATACTTTTTAAGAAATAAAATATGTACGAAAAAAGTATAAATTAGTATATGTTACGTAATTATTGCGAATAAAAGAAAATAATTAATTCCCTTAAAATTATTCAATTAGTGCGTGTCTCTACGTATATATTTTTTGAAAAACTCTTAATTAAAAATCAGAAAATGGGACAGACTTGTTCAATAAACTCCAGAGTCCAGTCAACTGAGAGATAAGGTGTATATTTCATTATCATTTCATTTATTAATTTTGAATATTTTTATTTAGGCCCCGATAACCATTTGGTTTCTTGTTTTTTGTTTTTCAAATTTAAGTCTATTTTCTCTCAAATTTTCTATAATGTGATTCATCCTTCCTACCATCTATTCATATTTCTTTAAGAAAGTAGGAGAATACTAACCAACTTTTAAAAACAAAAACAAACTTTGGGAAGCTATTTTTTTTTGTTTTTAAAAGTTGGTTGATATTCCATACTTTCTTAAGGAAAGATGTATACATGGTAGGAAGGATGTAGCACATCATAGGAAAATTGAGAGAAAATATGCTTAAATTTGAAAAACCAAAAACAAGAAACCAAATGGTTATCAAACGGGGCCTTATTAAACGTGTGTTTGATGTTTAACAAAATTTACATTTGTGTTAAAATTAATAAAATACTTTTTTTTTTCTCTTCTTTAGGGTCTTCTCCCAACATTGATTGGGCTTGAAGAAAAAATATTTTAAAGAATTATTTTGACTAGTTGATAGTCAAATTTTTTATAATTTATTTAAATGTAGACTTTGGCGATGGAGTAAAAAACTCGTTTATTTTTGTATCGTAAAGGAGATAGAGATAATAGTTTATTTAAATGTGAATTTGAAAATGAGAAGTTATTTTGAATAGTTAGAAATGAATTATTATAAATTAATGGATATAAATGAATAATTAAAAATGAGAAGTTGTTTTGAGTAGTTTTTCGTTGAATAGTTAGAAAATACTCAATCTAAATCCTCCTTAAATTTGACAGACAGACACCCCTCTGATAAAAAGAATGTTTAGACTTTACAAAAATAAAATTTAATAAATGATGATTGTGGTTACAACTTTTTTTTTCTTTGAGGAGACGTTGGGTTACAAATTATTATAACAAATCGGATATAAAATGATAATATCATGGTAAATTATATAAAATGATAATAATTATTTTTAAATATTTGTGACTGTCAAATCCGACCTACACTAATATCACATAACATACTTTATCCTTCACATTTTTTTTAGGAGTTCAACATTATTTGGGTAAAGAAAATCTATTATAAATCTACTTTATACCAAATTGAAATATGATATAAACTAGAGAAATTGTGCTGAATAGTCTAATTTCACAAAATAATTACATATTAAGGCAAATTTGAATATATTTGATATTATAGTCAAATATACAATATAAGTAATTTTTATCATATAGTATAATTAAGATATTAATATTAATTATATCATATACAAAATATTACTTATACCATATATTTGACTATGGTTGCTAAATATATATATATATATATATATATATATATATTTTTTTTTTTTTTTGTCTAATATTGTAATATTTTTTCAATTTGATTTATTCGTGCAAAACCCCTATAAACTAATGGAATACGATTTATTATTATTATTTTTTGTTGTTGTTAATTACAATGGGATAAGATCTTAGCCTCAAACAAGAGTGTTGATTAGTTAATTAATTAATATTTATTTAGAACGATATTAAAAAAATGGGTACATGTATAAAAAATAGTACATTCTACTTTATAAAAGGACGATGCATTTATTCACCAAAAAGGACGGTTGAGATACACGATCGAAAGTATTTTGTTCTTCTTGAAATACGTAGCTTCATTTTTATTATATATTTAGAAAGATGCTCATCTTTTTATTTATTTTTTTCATTTAACAATATTTTTTTATAAGATCCTAAGAAAAAACAAACCTCAACTTACGTATGAATTAATAATTAATAATAAAAGTGGAAAGTTTAAATATGTCAAAATATGACTTCAATTTTATGTACCATATATAATTTAGGGAATTTTGTATGTATGTAAAAATAAATAAATAATATTTCATGTATAACGGTGTACAATTCTCAAACTTATTCATTTGGGGTACAGAAACAATTGAAATTTATCAATTGAACTGATAGAAGTTAAGTTATCAATTGAATTGATAGAAATCTACCAATTGAACTAAGTTTAATGATGGTAGAATATAAATTTTTGACAAAATATGCCATAAATGAAATTATTTTAAAAAATGTACCATATGTATAATGAAGAACAAAAAATATACTATAAAAAGCAAATTCCCTATAATTTATTCGAGCAACACTATATATATATTTTTGAAATAAAATAAAATATTATCTAAATTAAATAAGTGGGTATGAAAATTTAGTTGACAAAAAAGGTTACTCGGAATCTCTTATCACTAAACAAAAAGTTGAAATAAAAAAAAAAAATCGATAAACTTGCAAAAATTTCAAGCTACACAAAAATTAATTAGTCAAAAGAATACGAACCAACTCAACAATATAAAAAATAAATAACAATAGTAGTTAAACGTAATTTAATTAGAATTTACGTAGAAAAAATAGAATTTAAAAAATGATTAATATAAAATTTGGACCACTCGTAATAGACCATTTTATTTATCTCCATTGTTTTCCAATCAATAATGTTATTTTATGACCGATTTGTTTTTACTCTCTGTTATTTATTTTTGAAAAGTAAAAAGTACCCTCGTACTTATCCATTATATATTTTAAACATCGTACTTGATTCTTGCTTCTTTTTTTTTAAGTATAATTTGAGAAATGAGATTATATATATCGATTTGAAGGATTGAACTATGATCGTGGAATGAAAATAAATTTACATCAAATCAGATAATTGTACGGGAAAATCACAACACGGTATTTTAAATAAAAATAAAATATCATAATAGTATAGAGAGGTGGTTGATCTTGCCCTATAAATGCCCCTTTACTTATGGTTTAAATGCCAAAACATTACAACATTATCTTATATTCAAATATATAAACGTTGCTCCATTTGATCTAACATTATCCTCTAGTGATATTGGTTTGGTTTTCTTTGGTTTTAGGTCAAATCGATAATCGATCCGATTCAATCTATTTAACAAAAAAATGAGTCGAACCTATGTCCAACAAAAGACAAAACCATCTATTCGATTTTTCTTGATTTTCAGGTCAAACCAATAACCAATCATAATTAGGTGTGTATGTAAGATAAATTAATAAGATAACAAAAAAAAAAAAGATAAATTAATAAGATAATTTTTTCGATCCACGCAACTTAACCAAACCCTAATGAAATGTGTGTATGTAAGAGAAAATAGGGGAGTACTATTAACTCGATAACCCAACTTAACCCAACTTGAAAATATAGAGTTGGGTTGGGTTTGTGCTAATGTATAGGGTTTGATGGATTAACAAATTGATCAATCTAAAAAGTTAAATTAATCAAAAAAATTCATTAAAACTCTCCCCAATTCAGACCATCAACACCTTTATTTCTTTATTTCTGATAGCCACATTTTGAATACATGCTAATAACAAATTTCCAAGATGAATACAACAGGAAATGATGTCCACAAAAACAACTTTATATCCAATACAACATTGTTTTGTCTCGTTTGACTAAACATTTTGTTAAATACATCAGCAACATCTCTAATTTTCAAGTAACCACCAAGCATTATTGTCCAAGAAACTAGAATATTATTGCTCACAAAACTCTTACCGTTTGATAGTTGCGTAATTCAAGTATTCGGATCTTAATTTAGGAACTATAAAGTTATAAATTCAAAATAACTGTGATCATATATTTAGAGATTAATTTTTTACTAATTTTCTTAACATCCAAATATTGTATAAATGGACCTTACATTCGGTGAAAATAATCAATCAAGATGCGTAGAAACTAGACCGAACAATTGCGAGATAAAAAACTGTTCAAGTTGTAGGTTAACCGACAATTAATGATAATACCAACCAGAAAGAAAGATTTATATTTTATATAATTGGCGCGACATTTAATCCACATTTAAACAGAGTATTTTCACGACCCCACTAATTACCTTTCCAAAAATATTGTAAACTCCGACGAAAGGGAAGAATCCCGACGCCGCAAATTCCGATTGCCGCCCTACACATGGTGGCGGCGTTCATCCCTTGTTGCTTGAACTTTACCCTAACGCTTGGCCATGTCAATCGCCGTTCGATCCACGCAAAGCTATGCAAAAATCGCAGAGGCGCGCAGTTGAGAAGTTGCGGCGTTGCGAGGCCTCAGATACTGCCGTCGGCAACCGGAGAAGACGGTGGCCTGCGAGTCTTCGTGCTCTCCGATCTGCACACGGATTACGAGGAAAATATGAACTGGATCGGCTCCTTGTCTTCAGTCAAATATAGAGACGATGTTCTTCTTGTAGCCGGAGATGTGGCCGAGACCTTCAGTAATTTTGTTTCGACAATGGCGATGTTGAAGGATCGATTTCAGCGCGTGTTCTTTGTGCCTGGGAATCACGATTTGTGGTGCCGTCGAGAGGGAGACGATTATGTAAGTTGTCGGAGGTTAGGTTTCTGTAAATTTCTTGGTGTTCATCTTATCAGCCTGGTTTACTAGTTTTTCGAATCAGTACATTGTGATTTCTAGCGGAATTTTATTATAAGGTTGCCTCCTATGCTTGGAAGAAAGTTACAATTTAGTACCCGTGGTTTGAGAAACTAGAATTTAGTCCTTATGCTCGGAAGAAAATTAAAATTTAGTCATTGTGACTTCAAAAACTAGATTTTAGTCTCTATGTGTTTGTTAAAACCTATAAATAGTCTCTGTTGTTTCTAATAGTTAGCTAATTAAGTACTTGAAAGTTGGGTATTCATGTGTCAATGATAAAATTATGAGTTAAGTGACTAATTGAATAGAAAAAAATCACATTGTTTACGCATGAGTAATGAGTTTCCACGTATTTATTTTGCCATGGTTAGTACTATATTTTAGATTTCATCGAACCATAGTGACTAAATTATAGTTTTCAAAATTATAGGGACTAAATTCTAACCTTTTTAGAGCATATAGACTAAATTCTAGTTTTTGAAACCACATGAACTAAACTTTAACTTTCTTTGGGATCATATTTATAATTTACCCTACATTATATGTCTCCGTCTCTCAGCTCGATTCTATTGAGAAGATGAGTGAACTTCTTGATGCGTGTAGTAGTCTTGGAGTTGATACCAATCCGGCGATCTTGAATGGATTGGGAATCGTTCCGTTGTTCTCTTGGTATCATGAGGTGAGTGATTGATTATTACTTTCTAATTGTAGCTTTGAGTTCTAGAGGCATTGATGCTTGCTCTTGTTGGTTATTTGATGTTCTTTAATTCAGAGTTTTGACAGAGAAGTGGATATAGAAGACATCCGCATTCCATCCCTGGAGATGGTGATTCACTTTCTTTTTCCCTAGTAAGGGTCTATAAGATAATTTTACTGTCAGTTTTTCTGTTTCTATTTTGCTATTTGATATAGTTTTTGTATTAATCTTTTCATTTTATATTTTTGCAGTGGTCTCTTTGGTTATCTGTATTTTGAATACGACTCCCTTAGTTTAAGTATTTTTTCTATAGAAAATCATCCTAGGTTAGTTTAGTGTTTTAAAAGGCGCACTTGGGCGCAAGTCCCACCTCTAGCGCCTCGCCTGGCGTGTAATAAGGCGCGCGCCTTATGACGCCTTACGTGAATCATACCGTGCATAGAGATTATGTGTTGAATCTAGGGTTTTTAGTTACCTTAAAATTAATTTTCTACTAGTTACCTTGACAACCAATTGTAGTAGGGACAGGGTTAGATGGTTGTCCTGTAAAATAATTGAGTTGTGCATAACCTGAGCTGATTTAGACACTCACGAATAAAATAGAAATAGTTGCCTATAGAAAGTGTACAATCAAATTTATCATTCTTAAAATGGTCAATCGTAGCTATTGTCTTTCACTATTCTAGAGCTCTAATATTTTGTCTTTCATCCTCCGTTCTTCCTTGTAATGTTTATAGTTCTCGTTTTCTTGTTTTGGCTCCTTTTAAGGCAAGGTTGTTTCCTTCTTGTTGTCTGTGCGTTCTTTCTTTCTTTCTTTTTTCCCCTTATTTATTTTTGAAATTCTCTTGAAAAGTTGTCTAAAACACTTATCAAGATTTGATTTTGATGGGAATTACCGAATAAGTAGTCCTCTTTCATGGACAGTTGAGATCTGAAACTTCAATGTTTATACCTATGGCTAAGTATTATATTACTTGTATAGTTTCTTAACAAGACCCTTCATTATATTGAATGGCGAAAGAGAATTTTATTGGACAAGAATTCTTCTATTTAGTTACTTTAATGTAGATGTAATTTGTGCATGGTAATTTAGCTATGCTAGATTAAGACTCGAGGTTATTATTTATCTTTCGAGGATTACTCTTTAACTACACATATCAAATTAGATCATTTTCTTTGCACCTTCCTGTGGATAGGACTTGCTAATTTCCTTTTTTTTTTTTTTTTTTTTTTTTTCTCCTTTCCTAGTCTCAATGAAACTACTTCCCATAAAAAAAGTGTAGCGAACTGCCCCATCCTAGATATTTGAAACTTTGATCCTGATTCAAGGAAAGGTCTGACTATTGTTCTATGTTTGATGACTTTGATTCTTTTATACGAATACTTTATTTTGGTTATTTTTGCAACTTCATTTGATTATCTGAGTGTGCTAATTTGAAAACTCATGGAATGGACCAATAATTGGTATTGTGGCCAATGGAAGGTGTGTAAAGACTTTCATGCATGCAAATGGCCTGGAGATCTTTCAAATAAAGGAACTTCACTAGCAATGTTCTTTGATGCAATGAATGAAAAGAATCATTTAATGATCGAGGAGATCCAAAGGAGCTGCAGTCAAATAATTTCATTTTCTCACTTTGTTCCAAGGTCAGTTTCCATCCTTTGTTATTAAAGATAAAGTAGTAACAAGTGACAAGTGTGATGCTTCTTTTCTGTCAGATTCTTAAATGTTGTTGGGTCAGACGGTCTGTCCCGGATAGTCATGGATATAAAAAAAAAAAACACAAGACTTCCTACTCTAATATCATGTTAAATCATACTAAATTATCAATAAATTCAAAAGCTTAAGCAGATGGATTGAGATAAATTTAATTATATCAATTATCAACAACAAACTAATATCGAGTGGGAGTTTGCTAATCCAAGGCTAGCTTCAAGGGATAACTATTTCAAATTATTAAAATTGTCACCTAGGATTTAAATCCAGGGTGTAACCGATAGGTAGGCTATAATTGAGTCGAAGGCCTGATTACTGAACCCTTTGATGAAGTCGGTCAAGCAGATCATGACTTTCAATATCAATAACATCTCTCTATTTGTTACTTTTGCTATGATTAATAGACTGATGTGCTTGGTTGTTATGTTTATAGGCCTGAGCTATGTCCGGAAAAGAGGATGCTATTCTATCCAAAACTCCCTAAAATCATTGGCTCAGATTATCTCGAGGATCGTATAAGGTCCGTACACGGGAGTAAAGAAAACGAAACGATATCAGCATGTCATGTGTTTGGTCATACCCATTTCTGCTGGGATCATGTTCTTGATGGCATCAGGTAATGTTAATCAATTCACTTCACTAGCAAGAGTGTAAGATTTTTCCTTGTCTTAGTGTAAGAAAGGAACAAAGGGTAATGAACTCTCAATTTCTATAAACATGAATTTGTAACCCTCATAAGTTGGTCTAATGATCAAATTAAGATATTAAGTCTTTAGAGTTTATAGTTCAATCAATGATTGTCACATACTGATACGATCAAACTTGGGAGTTTAGGAATTAGTTATTATATTATTTAATGATAAAGGGTGTTTGTGTCTTTTCATAGGTTAGGGCAACATTAGGGTTTTCTTCTTATAAATAGAGTAGGATATCATTGTTTAGGAT
>JBBMEF010026815.1:0-16788 GCA_037832685.1 Sicyos baderoa | reverse complement strand
TTTAATTTGAATAATAAATAAAATTAAATAAATTTCAAATAATATTTATTTATTCAATTATAATTATAATATCAAAAAAATAAAATTCTATTTTTTTTTTATTATATATAAACATCACATCACTCTCCTTCCCATCGATCACTAATTTACTATCTCTTATCTTTCCTTTCCAACAACCATAAACTTATTATCACTACTCTTCTCTTTCCTTCCCACCAAACATAAACTTATTCTCATTATTTATCTTCCCAACCCAACTCAACCCAACCCAACCCAACCCAACCCTTCACAACCAAACATGCCCTAAGAGAGAATTTTTCAACTTTGTGAGAATAGTTACTCTAAAAGTGAGTGAGATGAGAATAAAGACCTCCTATTTAGAATAGAGTGATGGAGGTTCCAATATAGAACTTTTCGATGTGGGACAAATCATTATGCATTTTTTCCATTTAATTTTAGAAAAAATTCATATATATATTATTTTATTTACTTTAATTGATATTTATCAAATGAATTTTAATTCCATAATATATTCAATATATTATAAATAAATATCTAATTAATAGGGAATTTGCATTGTATAGCAAATTTCCTACTCTACATTAAAATTATAGCAACTTTTAAAAAATATTGCAAATATAACAACTTTTTTTTATAGACTCTATGAGACACTATTGATGGAGTCTATAAATCTGATTTTGTTATATTTGCAAATATTTTCAAAAAGTTGCTATTTATTCATTTTTTTTTTGTCTTATTGTAATATACATGCAAATTCCCCTAATTAATACATCCAATATATTAATTCTATATTTTAATAATTATCTCAATTAATATGTCCAACATATTAATCAATATTCTCAATTTAATAATAATCAAAAAATATTAACCCAATTAATATGTCCAACATATTAATCAATATTCTCAATTTAATAATTATCAAAAAATTATTAAACAAATTAATATGTCCAACATATTAATCAATATTCTCAATTTAATAATAATCAAAAAATTATTAACCCAATTAATATGTCCAACATATTAATCAATATTCTCAATTTAATAATTATCAAAAAATTATTAAACCAATTAATATGTCCAACATATTAATTGTAGTGATCTCTTAATTAAATAATTATTCAATAACTATTTATATTAATTTATCAAATAAATTATTTCTCATAATTAGTAATATTTATTCAATAAATATTAAATTAATATATCCAATATATTAATTACCAAGTTTAAAAAATTAAACTTTATGCTCCTATTAATTATGTCTCACATAATTAATATGTGAATTTGAGCTCTTCCAACTTACTATCTAATAAAATAGTCTAGCAAGTATGAGCTAGCCCGAGAACGATGGACCTATAGGTTGAAAGCTACAATTATCGGGATCCAATCCATATTCGTTAGCATTAGGCTTATTCAACTAAAGATATATGATGAACTCTTTCAAACTATAGGACAAGTTAACATCCACGGATATAATCAGTCATCTGTCATATGATCATTCACGAGCTTGTTCGTAATTCACAACTAGGACAAGAAATCTGCTCTACCCTATGATTATAACTTTCTCCTTAAGCGCCATTGATTCTTCTAATGAACAAGTATTTATAATCCAACTATAAATCAATATTCTTTCGGGTCAACGAGAGCCGAGATTCCTTTGTCCAAGTTCCGGAATTAGTTTTTAAGTGAACAACTCTACATCTTACTCAAATTTTGGGAAGACGTGAATTCCTTCTTGTGATGTTGCGTTATCAGCCACTCACTACGGCAATCTCCAACGTGTGAGGCTTATAGACCCAACGCATTTTTACTGGTCTCACCCATGCACATCAAAGGACGTTTTCATTAAGTAGGAGTGGACAACCCACCCAGGATTAAGATCACAATGACATACGATCATCCTTAGTGAAGTAGTTGATATGATTCTATAACGAAATTACTAGATTGATCATAAAACTTCTGCTCCAGTCGTATGTAAGACAATATTTTGCATAGGCACCTCCACTCACATGTCTCCATTTGAACAACCAGGATCAGGTTGTTTGCAACGTTTGCAAAGCAGGTCGTACCAACAGTGTCACCAAGACTTAGGCGTTCAACCTTAGTTATATACTGTGGACGTTTTAGGTTATTAACTTGGAAACTAGATCCACTTGTTTGTCTCACATACTTGTCCAAGTGTACATCCAAATAACCATGAGAGTATCGCTATTAATCCAATTTATGCGATAAAGCTGAATGACGTTTGTATATTAAATGCGTAATTAATGAAAATAATAACCTTTTATTAATAATTTATATTTAACATTAAATGTCTAACTTTAAAGTTTGTTCTTTAAACACAAACTACTAGGTCTTTAGGGCACAATCCCTAACAAGCTCCCACTTGCCCTAAAATCCTAGTAAGACTTGTTACATGTAAAGCCAAACATCAAGCTCACAACTTTTCTAGACCGTATGAGACGTCTCTCGTAGACTCAAACTCTTTAGGTGACACTCGAACACTTTAGTCGGGATAACCTTTGTTAAAGGATCAACAACATTGTCAACCATGTTAATCTTGGTGACAACAACTTCGCCTCTATGCACTATCTATCTGATGATGTGATTTTTCTTTTCTATATGCTTCCATCGTTTATGGCTTCTAGGTTCTCTAGAGTTAGCCACACCCTCGTTGTTATCATAATATAAATTGGTCGGCTTATCTATACCCGGAACCACTTCTAAATCTGCTTGGAAGTTTCTCAATCATATTGTCTCTTTTGCTGCTTCACAAACAGCTACGTACTCAGCTTCCATAGTAGAATTCGTGATGCATCCTTGGTTGATGCTTCTCCAAACTACATCTGCGTCGTTGAGGTGAACATTGAACCTGATGTGGACTTCCTAGAGTCCTTATCAGTTTGAAAATCAATCTGTGTACCTAGTAAGGATCAAATCCTTAAGACTGTACATAAACATATAATTTCTTGTTCTCCTAAGATACTTGAGAATATTCTTAACCACAATCAGTGATCCATTTTGAGATTTGGATATTTGATGATAATTCCTATCGCATAGCAAATGTCAGGTCTTGTACACAACATATCATACATCCAGCTCCCTACTACCGAAGTGTAGGGTATCCGTCTAAAAGTTAAATGACCTTTCTTGGAATCCCTCATAGCATACCTGACAAGCATCTTGTCAATATACGATGCCTGAGACAAGGCTATGGTTCTCCTACACTGATCCCTTATTATTTGGATCCCAAAGACGTACAAAGCTTCACCTAAATCCTTCATTTGGAATTGGTTAGCTAGCCACTGTTTTGATATCAGTCAACACCCTTACATCATTTCCAATGAGTAAGATATCATCTACATATAATAATATGAATGCTATTTTATTGTCATTGATTTTCTTGTAAACACAAAGTTCATCAACATTCTACTCAAAACCATAGGATTTGATTACATCACCAAATCTCTTGTTCCAAGACCTGGACACTTGATTCAATCCATAAATGGTTTTAACAAGTTTGCAAAGTTTTTGCTCTTGTCCTTTGGACTCAAACCCCTCTAGTTGGTTCATGTAGATATCCTCTTCGAGATTGCCATTTAAGAATACAATCTTGACATCCATCTGTCATATCTCATAGTCATAATATGAGGCAATAGATAAGAGGATCCTTATAGACTTTATCATAGCAACATGGGAGAAAGTTTCTTCATAATTCATTCATTCCTTTTGAGTGAAGCCCTTTGCTTCAAGTCAAGTTTTGAAGGTTTGCACCTTCCCATCTAGACCTCTTTTTCTCTTGTAGATCCACTTGAATCTAATAGGTTTTACATCCTATGGTGCATCTACGAGTGACCAGACTGAATTGAAGTATATCGACTCCATTACAAGGTTCATGACTTTTATCCATTCTTTCCGATCAATATCCTTCATTGCCTTTCTAAAAGACTGGGGATCTTCAACATTATCCTGGATAATGTTGTGTGTCTCCAAGAAACCTACATAGGGAACTAGATTATTTCTAATCCTCCTACTACGTCAGTTAGTGTCCACCATGTGTCGGTTTTCGTATGGTTGCCTTTACAATTTTTTGGCGACAGTGGAATTTACTTTGGTGACTTTTATGATTTTTTTTATAGCATTTTGTTATCTTTTTTCAATTAAGATTAGTGGTTTGCCATCTTTATCCAATTATGGGTAGCGGTTCAGGTGACTTCTACCTTTAAGTACATGCTCTATTTTCCTTTTTCATCTTGTCCAACGACCTTATCTGATCGTGTATCACAATCTTTTCAGTATATTTTGCATACTTTTTTCTCAAATTCTGAACATGGACTACCTTGTTCGATGTTGGAGGTAATTCACTTTTTTTTGCAGTTGAAACTTTGTCATTGACAAAGATGGTAGCGAGCTTCTCTTTGCAAATTCTTTTGTTGTCATAAGCTGTGGCTAAAAAATAGCATTTAGCTGCCATTTTATTTTTTCAATTTTGTTGTTTATTTCTCCATAAAGATAAGACTAGTTTGTCAAATGAGTTGAACTAATTTTTAGGAAGTGAAGTTAGTGGAAGTAGTTGGCTGATTTGTAGCAAGAGTTGTTTCATTTTCACTATATAAAAGGGTTGTCTAGTTACAATTTGTAGCACACCACAAAATATTTTCAATTAGAGTGTCTTTGCTCCTTCTCAAAGTCTCTTACTGTTTACATTTGGTATCAGAGCCTCAAGATCAAAGGCTATTTTTCAATCATGTCTCATTTAGAGATTGAGCAGTCAAGAAGAGAGCAAAGAGAAAGAGATCAAAAAATGAGAGAGGAATCTAGTGGTGGGAGCCAAAACATCGATGCGATAGAAGATATGCCTAAAATGAAGTGAGTGTACGGATTCAAGTAAATGAGGTATCTGTTACACTCAAATACCCGATGTTGACAAGATGTAACTATACAGCGTGGGCAATTAAGATGAAGGTATTCATGATGGGACAAGGTGTTTGGGAGGCAATTGAATCACCTGAAATAGTAAGTAACCGCAAAGATAAAATGGTATTAGTAGTTATTTATCAAAGTATTGGAGAAGATACATTGTTACAGTTAGGTGCCAAGAAAACGGCCAAGGAATCCTGGATCATGTTGAAAAATATGAATCTAGGTGCGGTAAAAGTGAAAGAAGTTAGAACGCAGACCCTATAGCGGGAGTTTGAAGCGTTAAGGATGGGTGATTTAGAAAGTATTGATGAGTATTCTGGAAAACTCACCATTATTGTCAACAAATTAAGAAGTATCGACAATATTGTGGATGATGTCCAAATAGTTAAAAAACTTCTACAATCCACCTATGCAAAGTTTCTTCAAATAACTTCAACGATTGAGAAGTTAAGTGATTTCAAAACAAAATATGTTGATGAGATTATTGGATCACTCAAAGCACATGAAGAAAGGTTGCAAGGGTTTGAAGACAAAGATGAAACTGTTCTCCTCACTCGTGCAGAATGGAAGGGACGAGAGAACGAAAAATCCTTAAAGAAAGAATGAAAGGATCAAGGCAGTTCGAGAGGAGGCAGTGGAGGAGGTCGTGGAAGAGGGAGAGGTCGTGGGAGAAGGGCCTTACATCGAGGAGATGAAGGAGGGTCACAGACTCAAAAGAAGAAGTTCGACAAAAGTAAAATTAAGTGTTACAGTTATCAGAAGATGAGACACTTTGCATCAGAGTATTCCACAAAAGACGAACAACTCAACTTGATAGAGATGCAACAGGATGAAGAGCCTTCATTGCTAATGATAGAGGCGTGTGAAACTAAAACCACACGTGACAAAGAGCCTGGTTTTGTAATGCTGAATGAGACTATAGTGTCGCCACCAAAAAATATTGGAGTCAGAAATTCTTGGTACCTAGATACTGGAGCAAGCAATCACATGTCAGGAGAAAGGAAGATGTTTCGTGAGCTTGACACATGTGTTGTTGGAAATGTACGTTTCAGTGATAACTATGTGATAGAAATTTGTGGTCGAGGAATAGTTCTCTTCAAATGCAAAACCGATGAGAACTTGATCTTATCACAAGTCTATTACATACCCAAACTCAAAAGCAATATAATAAGTTTGGGACAACTAGATGAGAGTAAAAATAAATTATCATAGAGAACAGTGTGATGAAGATCTATGACAAGGCCAGGAGTTTCATTATTATGGTGAACAAAAAATCAAACAGATTGTATGTAGCAAAGCTGAAGCTTGCAAATCAGGTGTGTTTAATGGAAAATATCTTTAACGATGGTTGGCTCTAGCAACACGAGGTATGGAGACCTGAATTTTCACTATTTAAAGCAATTAACTGACAAAAGAATGGTTGAAGGGTTACCGAGAATCACCCAGGTCAATCAATTTTGTGATGGGTGTTTAATTGGAAAGCAGCCTAGAATTCCTTTTCTGCGAGCAGCAACATATCGTGCAAAAGAGCCATTAGATCTCCTCCATGGAGATCTATGTGGACCTATTTTGCCAATGACATATGGAGGTAACAGATATGTTATGTTATTGATGGATGATTTTTCACGATTTATGTTGGTGTTTTGTTGAAAAACAAGAATGAAACATTTGAGGCATTTAAAAAGTTCAAAATCAGTGTGGAGGTAGAGAAAGGCGAGAATATTAAAAGCTTTAGAACGGACCGTGGAGGAGAGTTCGTATCTAATGTTTTTAAAGACTATTGCGAGAATGAATGAATGAAGAGATTTCTTACTGCACCATTTTCACCACAGCGTAATAGAAAGGCGTAATCAAACGGTTGTAGAGATGGCCAGATGTATGTTAAAGACCAAAGAGATGCCTGGAAAGTTTTGGAGAGAAGTTGTCAAAACTGTTGTGTATATTCTTAACAGATCGCCAACAAAAGGAGTTGTAGATGGTACACCGTATCAAGCTTGGTTTGAGAAGATACCGAAGGTTCATCACTTTAAAATCTTTGGATTTCTTGCTCATGCTAAGAATATATGTTCACACTGTAACGACCCGACTTCCTAATGACTCTAATGGGGACGTTACTCATGCATGACTTGAAAATGAGTTTTTCAATAAAATGGGCATCAATTGCAAATGAGCATTTAACTAAAAATAATTTATAAAAATAAACGTAAAACGTTTCAAACAGTTATCAAGGTAGGGTTCGGGATCCCAAAGGAAAAGTTGTAAAAAGTAGAAAACCGGTATAAGTTTGAAACATAACATAACATGAGTTCAAAATAACTAAAACGATAAATAAATGCGGAAGATAAGGACCCCGTGCCCATGATCACAGAGCTCCACAGTCAGCCACCTCGATATGCTCCCATACCTGGAAATATAAGGGGTGAGTACATATATAAATATATATACCCAGTAAGAAGTTCATCATGGGGGAAGTCATGCGAGTACCAACAAGACGCGAACAGTCGATCTAACACATCATGCAAAACAAAGTAAAAGCACACAAGGTAGGGTCGATCCATTGGTCGATCACTACCAGGTCAACGGTGCTCATGCCGTGACAACATGGGCATACGCGGATGCCGAAATAGTTACCTGAACTTATCAGGAAGGGGTCCACGAGTGAGGAATACACAGAGTATCCCTAAACCTCGGGTAAAAAAGGAGAATGGGGGTGCCGTAGCTAACCCCTTCATGCGAGGACCGATGTATGTAGACAACATCCCAGGTATGCAGGCTCACCGATAGGAACTCCTCCGCGTCGTCATCTGTCCCAGTGGCCTCTTCCCGTATGCGTCAGGGTCAATGCCGGCCATGACGGCCTTCCGCCTCACATACGGGGCCGTTGTAGTAGTGTCACGGTCAAGCGAATCATGGATCACCCACCGTTTTACGTATTACAACGGGCAAACAAGTAGAACATACAACATGCCATATAAAGTCCAACCAGGTAGAAGATAATTGTCCAGTCACAGAAATTTCAGTTCAACATGTTTCACAATTAATATAGTCCACAACATACAACACTAACCGGGATGGCACTTGTAACATTCTATGGATCATACGAGTCAAGTTCACAACATGAGATATTACAAATATACTAGAGCAAACTTCACAACAAGAGATATCAACATACGAGAGCATACTTTCACTAACAAGATACAATTTCGCAAAACAAGCATAACGGTAAAATAAACATCATAGAAACAATCATCCAAACATCATGTTATAGCCCGAAAGCCCTAGTCATGTCATTACTTGCGATGAAATTGCCACACCCGACTCATAATGAAAACCCCTTACCTTTCCCGACGACTCGATCGAACAACGAAACCACCACGTTAGCTAAGAAAGGCTCCCGGGTCACCTAAACGAGAAACAATGCCAAGAGTTCGTTAGGAACAATCTAAACGAACTACGAACAAAAAAAGAATCACGGGATCGAGAGGAAGAAGTTGTCCGCAAACGCGTCGCCATAGGCTGGCGGGGCGCGGCAGTGGAGCCCAGCGAGTCGTCATGAAACGGAGCGGATCATACCTTGTTGGAAAGCTCTCGATCTCTAGAACACGGAACTGGTCTCGAAATTTCAAACCAAGCTCTCTAGCAACGGGAAACTGCAAAAGAAGTTACGATTTTAAAGCTTGAACTTCGCCGGAA
The DNA here is from genome assembly GCA_037832685.1 of Sicyos baderoa. Classification (NCBI taxonomy): domain Eukaryota; kingdom Viridiplantae; phylum Streptophyta; class Magnoliopsida; order Cucurbitales; family Cucurbitaceae; genus Sicyos; species Sicyos baderoa. The sequence continues at coordinate 8,154 of JBBMEF010026815.1, read as the reverse complement.
TCTATGGAATCCGGCCGGAAAACTTGGGGAAACAAGGGGTTGATCGAAAAGAGATGAGAGATAGGTCTTACAAGATGAAAACGGAAAGAAACAGCACGCAAAGAGCTCGTTCGGAGCTCGCAAAACCAGTCCGCGGCAGCTGCCTTCTTCAACGCGCGGCGGCTGTTGGAGGCGGCGCCAACTGTTGCTGGAGCTCAGGTCGACGACGACGGCGCACAAGGGGCGGAGGTGCGGCGCGTGAAGCGACTGGACGTAGCTGGTGTTGGGCGGCGCTGGTTGTTGCAAAGCAAAGGAGGAAGCTCTGCTGGGGGGAGGCTTTGTGCGTGCAAGGAAGAAGGGAAGGAGAAGGATGGCTGAGATCGCACCACGTGGCGCGATCTGGGGGGGTTTGGCTTGGAAAGTGGTGTTTGGCTGCTAGGATAGGAATAAAAACCCTTAAAAATACCTTTTTTTTCTCATTTTAAAACCTTAAAAAATATATTTAAAACAAGAAAAATAACATTTAAATTCAAAATGAAAACACAACACAATTAAACATAAAAATTAACTACAATATGAGGAATAAATATATAAATTAGTGATAAACTAATTAAATAAAACTAAAGCCTTACACACACCTTCCTAAACTTGTTGATAGAAGTGTGAAGACAATTTTGTTGGGATATGAAGATGGAACCAAAGCTTATAGACTATTGGACCCACAGAAGAAAAGAATTATGGTGAGCAGGGATGTGTTGTTCGAAGAGGAGAAAAAGTGGTGTTGGGAAGAAATTACAAATGTTGATGATGAGCAAATATGAACTTTCACTGTCAAATTTCAGAAAGTTAGAGTAGAACAGAGGAGAGGAACTTTGAACAAATCGAATTTGAACCAGATGAAAAGGCAAGGGAAAAATTCGTCTTCAACTTTATCAAAGCCAGACAATACCTCAAATGCATCATCATCAAGCTCGTCGACACCGGAAAAGTTCAAGTCTCTAGAAAATATTTACATGGAACTGAACGAAGAAGATGAGGAAGCTGCTAAGAATTAAAATTGGAGGAATGCTATGAAGTTTGAAATTGACTCCATTGAAAAGAATAGAACGTGGGAACTCGCAGATTTTCCAAAGAATCATAAAGCAATCGGCATCAAATGGATTTTCAAGTTAAAGAAAAATCTAAATGGAGAGATTGTGAACATAAGGCGAGACTCGTGGCAAAGGGATATGCACAATAGTTTTGTGTAGATTACAGTGAAGTATTTGCACTAGTGGCCAGATTAGAAACGATGAGATTAATTTTGACCTATGCCGCAATAAGAATTGGGAAGTACACCACATGGATATGAAGACAACCTTTCTTAATGGCGAGTTAGAAAAATAGGTTTGCGTAGATCAACCAGAAGGGTATGTTGACAAAGAAAATCCAAACATGGTATTAAAACTTTGTAAAGCCTTGTATGGATTAAAACAGGCTCTGGGGGCCTGAAATCTTAAACTTGATCAATGTTTGCAGTCGATTGGCTTTATTAGATGTGCACAGGAACATGCTCTTTACAAGAAAATTAATGGAGTTGAAGCAATGATAATCGATACGTATGTGGATGACTTAATCATAGCCGGCTCAAACAAACAAGTTATAGCTCAGTTCAAGGAAGAGATGCAACAAAAATTTGAGATGAGTGATCTTGGTTTGTTGAGCTATTACTTGGGTATTGAGGTACGACAAAGCAGTGAATCAATCACTTTATGTCAGGCCGGATATGCAAGAAAAATTCTAGAGAAGCTAGGAATGGGGGAGTGCAATCCTTGTTCGATTCCCATGGAACCAAGAACGAAGATGAGCAAATATGGGAATGGAGAACCTGTTGATAAAACAATTTACAGAAGTGTTATTGGAAGCTTATGCTATCTAGTTAATACTCGGCCTGATATAGCTTACTCAGTTTGTGTGATGAGTAGATACATGGAGGCACCAACAACTTCACATCTCACAGCAGTGAAACAAATATTGAGGTATGTGAAAGGTACTCTTAATTTCGGTTGTGTTTATAAGAAGAAGCTGTCGAATGTGAAGCTGGTAGATTTTAGAGACAGTGATATGGCTGAGGATATTGATGATAAGAAGAGTACTACCGGAGTGTTGTACTATTTGGGAGTAAACCCAATCGTAGGAGCAGAAAGTGGTGGCTTTGTCATCATGTGAGGCTGAGTATATAGCTGCAATTGCTGGAACGTGTCAAGGAGTATGGTTGGGCAGGATTTTGAGTAACATCAATCAACTGCAAGTAAAACCCAAGCTTAATGTTGACAACAAGTCAGCTATAGCGTTGGCAAAAAATCATGTTTACCATGATCGAAGTAAGCACATCGATACCAAGTTTCATTTTATTCGTCAATGTGTGCAAAGTGAAGCTATTGAACTAGAATTTGTGAACACAGATGAACAGTTGGCAGATATTCTGACGAAGCCGTTAGCTAGACAACGGTTCTTGGAGTTAAGAGAGAATATTGGCTTGAGGAAAGTCAATTAAGCATAGTTAAACAAGTTTAAGGGAGTGATTGTAGGTTAAAACTTGTTTTGTTTTTTTTTTAATTCTTTTGTTGTCATAAGTTGTGGCTAAAAAATAGCATTAGTTGGCATTTGATTTTTTTAATTTTGTTGTTTATTTCTCCATAAAGATAGGACTAGTTTGTCAAATGAGTTGAACTAGTTTTTTGGAAGTGAAGTTAGTGGAAGTAGTTGGTTGATTTGTAGCAAGAGTTGTTTCATTTTCACTATATAAAAAGGGTGTCTAGTTACAATTTGTAACACACCACAAAATATTTTCAATTAAAATGTCTTTGCTCCTTCTCAAAGTCTCTTACTTCTTACAAATGGTAAACTAGAACCTCGTGTTGTAATTCGAGTCCTAAGTATCAAGCGAGTCAACTTCAACCCTTTTTGTATTGTGATGAAGTCTATTTGGAAAGTACATGTGGACGCAAATGTGGAATTGGCCAATGATAATCTGTTATATGTTGAATTTCGTATATAACTGGAAAAATGAAAAATTCTGACAAATCGTTACTGGTGCTTGTTTCTCAGACTGCAATTGATTTCTCAGACTGCGATGATAAGAATTTTGGATTCAGTTCCATAATCTATCATTCCATTGTCTCCCCAACTTTTGCTTTATCTGTGGAATTTTTGGCCAGTAATCCAGGGAGTATTCAAAAGTCGATTCACTAGGTCGTGTGGTAGATATCAATATGGTGATTAGCTGCATAAAAATTTTCTTTTAGTTTGTTTCCAATATATTCCTCTTAGTTTTTCATAGTTCGGTTTATTTCTAATTTAAGGATAATTTAATTTCAATTGTAATTTTGTGAAGTTTTGAATCTAATAGAGTTTCTATAGTTCATAGATTATTTGTTTCTTGTTCCTATCTTAATATATAATTGATTGTTGTTAAATAGAATTGATGCGTATTTATTATCGATTGATCTATGTTATATTAATGGTTTTGTGATACGTAATTATCTCAAATGATGGTAAATTGTAGTAAGTGGTTGACTCATGTGTGTATGATTGTAGTTGTTCCAAAGTACATAACTTGCCTGATAAGCCCTAAGGAAATAAATAAATAAAATCAATTAATTTAAAGTTGTATCGATTAGTTAATTTTGTTTTAGTCGTTCCCATAGATTTTAATGCTATTATTTAGTTGATATGAAACGATATATGCCCAGTTGATTGAATAGTAAGGTTAGAATTTGATGTTGGTCAATAAAATAAGAGAACATTTATTCGTTTATTGTGTCTTTTGCAAGTATGTAGGTTAATTCCTTGAATTCGAGAAATTTAAATTAATTGTATTGGTTTATGATCAAGATTACAATTGGATTAAACTAAATAGTTGCATATTTATTTATTTTTATTCTTTTAGTTAGAATTCATTCAAAATACCAATCCCCGGTTTGTTTTAACCATTGAAAAATTAATTCATAGCTTTTTTGGGATTCGACTTAGTACCACTATTTCTATCGGTTAGAGTTAGTAAATAAGTATTTATTAGTGGCAAAGATTGTTAACACTGCATCGAAACGTACCAATGTAAATGAAAAGCTTTGCATAACCACTTTCCCTATGGCCATTGTATGTGTTATGAAATCGGAAATCAGCAATCGATTAACGAAGATGTAAAAAAGAGATAGATAAATGCGATAACGAGAAAGTAGAAGAAGAGAAAACAACACGAATTTACGTGGTTAATTCACTAACGTTGTGTTAGCTAATCTACGGGTAGAGAAGGAGAACAAGTTTTTTCAGAGGAGACGTCGTAATAAAGATTACAGAGTATGAACATCCACTAAACGACTAGTGTTTATTCGAGCTTATATATGCGCTCTCATTAAATCCTAATTACATAATACGTATACTAAACAGAATGCGCTGCAGAAACTGATGTTATGCGGAATGCGGACGTGCAATGCGGTATGCATTCACCCAATATATAGCGGAAATGCGGAATGCGTTCACTCGGTCAACGAGACCCCCAACTAAGTAATCGCAGGGGCAATAATGCGTTCAAGGCATAATACAACAGTATGATAAGGAGAAAAGTGATCATATTTCCACTCTTACACTTGTTGATGCAAAAGGTAAAGGAAAGCTTCTACCATCTTCAACATTGTCTGATAAGAGGAAAGTGATGGATCTTTCTGCAAATCCAATCTTTGCAAAGAAGAAACAAACAGTAGGAGGGTTAGTCATCGAAACTGGAGAATTGGTGGAGGTTTTTGAGCTGCCCTACTAGGTATTATGAAAATCTTATGTTGGAATGTACATTGATTAGGAAGTCTTCGTACATTGTGTGAACTATGACCCATATTAAAAGTTGTGACATCCCTTAGTAGTATTTATATCAGAAACATCTGTGTGACTTGGGATTTTTTAGTACTCCATATATGTGGCAAATTCTCAACTTATTTCTCTGTTTAGTAGCCTCTCTATTGAAAATCTTGATTAGGGAGCATCAAACCATCGTTCAGTATGTGTAAATACCCGACCAAAAAGAAGTCCTACATGACTTTAAATCTCATTAAATGCGAAAATTAAAGACAGAGAAAACTAAAATCTTCTAAAAGAACTTAACATTTATTTCATTAAAATAACCTATTCAAAAAAAATTTCAACTCAGCCCCGGCCTGAGCGTTCAGCTCAACACAATCAAATAATTCTTAAAACAATTAAATGCTCATAAGGGCTCTGCACCCAGCTACATGCTGAACAATATAAAAAGGACACTAAAGACAGAAGAGAGTGCCCACAGCGGTTCCCATGATCAAACAACCTCCTCTAGCCATCCCGGTGAAGTTCCAAGTTACCTGGTGGAAAACCACAGAATAAGGGTGGGTAAACAAGTTTACTCAGTAAGAATCCCCAGCCGGGGTAAAGTACGATACAACTGGTCATCTAGCATACGAGTATACATGCAAACAACTACCAACACAGATCAACTTACTTTGCCTTGGGTTGTCGGAACAACCCAAGAACTGATGCCAACTCGTGGTCTTACTCTGATGCCCATCGGGGTCTTACACCTTTGAGTTATCCTGTAACTCTAGAATCACTCGAGAATCTCTGATTCTCGGTCTAAGCTCAACTACTCAATCTTTAGAAGGAAACTGGGTGTACTGTTCTCAAGATCCCGAGGGAGCCTCCAGTCGGCGTATCAAGAGCGTGCGCGCACACCGCATGCTGCTGCAAACCAGGTAAATGTTGGGTCTAGGGCAAACTGCCCTTGTCCAGGTATGCATGCCTAAAAGACTCGGAAGGTGTCACTGAATCATAGGGATGCGAGACCTTGGCATCAAGCTATGTCAGCATGAACTATCACTAGCCTGCGGCTAGGTTCCGCTCAAAGCAGGCTTACACTGGGAGACGATCCTGCCCAAAAGCTGCAGAACTTGGGTATGCCAACACGATGTGAATCGTGATAGCGAACGGGGACGGGACAAACCTCGTCATCCTCCCATTCGGCGGGGCAACTATACGTCGTGCCACTCTCGCCCAAGTACTACGGACTGGATATGCCACTTGCAGGGTTAGCTAAACCGTGCTGGCGGTCAGGGACGGAGTATACGTTCTCGCGCATCCCTGCCAATGGGCAAATTACTTTATGCCTCTCGCCCATAGATGATGACTCCTAGACAAGTTCTACTCTAAGATCAGCAAACTAGCTACCAAACGGGCTACACAGTCATATAGAGGAACAAGCCCTAACATGATACTACGAGCATAACAGAATAACGGGATCATGCCAGAAAGGAACAACCTAGCATGGTACTAAAATGTTCAAGTAGATACAAATCATACATGTCAGCCAGAGATTGTAAACAGAGAATCCTATCCACTAACATGCTCATAATCGTAAACAAGCAACAAGCATACATCACAGAATATATCGTAGGGTCCACACAACCCCGGTAAGAAATCCTTACCTCGTATTGGCGAACTAACACACACAAGAGCTGCAAGTCACCACAAGAACCTAACAATTTATAAATAAGCAACAATCAAATTCTAAGTAAATAACTAAAGGAAACAGCCTCTAAAAGGCTGGACAACAGCGAAACGAACAACGAAAGGCAGCAAGACGATACCGAAAGCAAAGACGAAGGCACGGCTGGGCAGCAGCTCGGGTTCGCTATTTGCGAATCTGCAGGGACGGACGAAGGAGCGAGGCTCGGGTTTGCTGTTTGCAAATCTGCGGGGCGAAGGCGAACTGCTACGGATGACACGATTTGAGCGACAAGTCTGCTGCGGTGCATCTGGCTTTAGCGAACGGTTTTGCGAAGATGAACAAGCTCGGATCTGCTTTGGCGAGGGCGAAACGATGAAGTGGACTTCTCGGACAGTAGTTGCAACTCGCGATTCGCGAAAGCAAGAAGGAACAGAGAACTCAAGACAGAACAACGACGAATCGCGAAAGCAAGAAGGAACGGAGAGAAAATGCGAACAAACCGTACCTTGAAGATCCTCGGCGTGCGACGGCGGAACGGAACTGTGAGACGAGGAGGACTGCATCCCGAACGGAAAACCAACAAACAACACAGAGCTGATCGAACAACGCCCAAGCAACCCTCGAAAAAGTGGAGAGACGAACGCAGCACGAAACCCTTACCTTTGATGGCCTGAGATGCGAGCGAGGAGACCACGGAACGGCGGCGAACTCGAAGGGAAAGAATCTGACATGAGCTAAGTCGCTTCAACACACCAGCCAACAGTAAAGAACAAATGCCACTTAGTCTCTCGAACCACTAGAGGATGAAGCAGACGAGTGCGAAACAATGAAGAACGAAGGAGAAGATGCTTACCTCGACCAGCGGCGGCGAAGTGGGTGCAAACCAGGCAACGACGAAAACGTTGGAGAGAGCTCAAGTGGCAGCGACAAAAACTGCTTCTTGGAAAATGTGAGAATGAGAAAAACCCTAGCAACCCTAAAGCTCAAAACCCTTCCCTTTTTCCTTTCTTTTTAATTTTAAATAAAATGACTAAACCCTTCCTCAAAAGCCCATGGATCGAATCCTAACGGAAAAAAAAAAACTTTTATTTTCTTATTTTCACTTCTCCAACTCCAATCCTTCCAACTCAAAGGCCAAGGTTCGAAACCCAACGACGACAACAATTTAACTCCTCTTTTCCAACTAATAAATCCATCAAACTTCAAATCCCACTAAAGTCATTTTTTACTTTATTTTTATTCTTTATTTTACAAACTGGGCTCCCCAACTCATAATCCGACAAAGATCGAAACTTGCCAAGAACGTAACAGTTAAGTAACTCTCAAATAATCCAAACTTCGTCCAAGGACCATTTAACGGGAATAACGGCCAGACTAAACTGAAACGACGTTCTGAAATTTCGGGCAGTTACAATCCAGCTGTGTTTATCTTGATGGGTTTCAGTTCATTAATAGTTTCATGTGATTGTAGGATTCATTCCCAAGGTTTTTCTCAATTCAACATTTAAAATGTTGATATTTGTTTTATTAGCCTATCTAATATTGGAAACTTTAAGTTCTTCATTAGTAAGAGGGTTTTTGGTAGTTTTGTTGGAAAACATAGATGCATAAAGCGGAATTTTAGGAAACTATTTCCTAACATCTATCACAGGAACACATGCATA
>JBBMEF010026765.1:0-16793 GCA_037832685.1 Sicyos baderoa | reverse complement strand
ATGAACTTAAGTTTGGAAAGCCTTCGATCTTATTGTGATATATCTAACATCTTATACGACCTAATAAAAAATAATTAAATACTTTTTTTAATTTTAAAGTAGACCCAAATTTTAAGGGTAATTAATTATTAAGCGCATAACATAGACATTCAAATACATGCAGCAGAAAGGCAGATCAAAGGTTTAAATTATGGGGTGTGATTTTTTTTCTCTCTCGAATGGATGGATATGTGCACTTCGTCTATTTTCAGGAGACAAGCATCACACCACTATATTAATAAATCCTTATTTTAATATTACTTCAAAAATATTTTTAAATTTCCAAAAAGAATAGTAACTTAGCGACAGACATCGGTTTGACATACTTTCGTCATCAAAAAGTTGAGTTCAAATCTCTCGTCCAATTCTAATTGAGCTAAACAAAATTAATTATAAATATTTTGTAAATATAATTTTGTAAAGTTTAATTATATAAACTAAGAAACATCAACTTTTTCATAATAGTTGAACTAAAGATTATATTTTGTAACTTTTTCTATTATAGTTGAACTAAAAAGTTATGTATATGAAAGGGACAAAAAAAAAAAAAAAAAAAAAGAGAAAGTGAAGATAAACATATAAGGAATAAAGAAAGAAAAAGAAAAAGAAAAAAAAAAAGAAATATTTAAAATCATATATTAAAAAAAAAGAAATGAAAAGTTTTTTAGTAGGAAAAGAAAAGTATTTAAAATATACAAAATCATATATAAATTAATGAAATATACAAAATCATATATAAAAGAAAAAAATTTAAATAAAGAGAAAAGAAGTGAACTAATGGCTCTTGCTAGTCCCTTCTACAATTCGCCCTTGATGGCAACATAAATTGAGTTGTACCATTTCAGAGAAGATTAATATTTATTTACGGACACTTTTTAATAGAGGGTCAACACTTATGATGTTTTATGCAAAGAAGATTCAAGAACACATGTTTTCTTCTTCATTGGTGAGCATTATGCAAAACTAACTTTGATAGCCTTCATCATGCTTTTGTTCACATTGTCTATATATTTCGTCTTTATGCTCTAATTTGTCTCGCACTTCTCCCCCACCAAACACATTTTCCACCATTGAAAACTTTTATATCAGCAATGAAGTTCCCCACCACCATCACTCGGTAGTCGGTAGAGGTGTACATGAATTGGGTTGAATAGGATTAAAGGTAACTTTTGGACCAACTTAAATATTTGGGTTGATCACTTTTTTAACCCAACTCAATCCATCCCAACGAGAGTTTCAACTCAATCCAACCTAACCCTATTTTCGGGTTGGATTGGGTTGGGTTCATCGATTAAAAAAGAATCAAAAATTGAAGGCGAGATTACCAAATTCAATGAAAATACTAATTATTTCAACTTTTAGAAATCAAATATCGGTAAAAATTTTGACTAAATATTGGTTAAATATTTGAATATGAAACTATAAATCAAGAAACAAAAATGTGTATGCACAAATATAAAGCTAATTTTATAAAGAGTAGAAAGAAAGAAAAGCTAATTTTGCATTTAAGATTTTTTTTAAAATACATATAAAAATTAATTTTAAAATATTAAAAATATTGTACTTAACTTAATAAAAAAAATAAAAGATTAAGTAAAATTTTGAGTGAAAAGAAATTTAAGAACAAAAAAAAAACGATTGAAGTTTACTTGCTAAAAGGAAAAAAGAAACAAAAAAAAGAGAAATATGGCAAGAAAACAAAAATAATGATAAATTTTTATCTTGAACCAAGGACATCAATTTAATATTATAGTCTACAACCACTAAGTCATCTACATCTTTCTATTAAATAGATATGTTAATTAATATATAATTACATACGGGTTTTGGGTTGAACCCAACCCAAAAGCAATGAACTCGAGAACCGACCCAAAAATCTGGGTTTTCTAAAAACCTAACTCAACCCAACCTTTACGGTTTGAGTTGGATAGTCTGGATAGCTCGAGTTATCAGTTTTTTTTGTACACCCCAAGTAGTCGGTAATGAAAATGAACATATTTCGGACCATTCTTTTGGTCACATAGAACAAGCACAATGCTAGAATATTTGATGAGAAACATTTCAACAAATATGTCGGTCGCCTTTAGGAAGATATTAGTATTTTCAATTGCGTGGTTACGTGCAAGTATACACGGCCTGCAATAAGTAATAAGTAAATTATCGTATTTCCACAGGGACTAGAATTTACTCAAAGGTGGTGTTCATAATTGAAACAAAAGATAATAAGACAGATGAGTTTTTAGTTGATTTGATGATTTTGTAGTTGGATAGTAAGAAAAATAATAAGTAAACAAACAGTACTTGAATAATATGCGAGAAAACAAGGCATATGGTAGGTATTATGAGTATAGCAGCGATGCATTAGTGAGAGTCATGGGGTAAGGAATTTCTATTACAATGCGCTAAAAAATTTGTGCTTCCGCATTGGTTCGCATCAAGCCCGACTCCCGCCGCGACTTGAAGTAATTAAATGAGAGCGCGAGATGTATAACAGTGACGCGTTTATTCCTAAACTCCGAATTAAAGTATTATAGCTATAACACTAACCATTAAACATGCAACTTAGACTTAGGTCGTTTCCTCTTCCGATTTACAACCAATTAGCTCGTGTGGATGGCCACTCACTATTAGAATTAATTCCTAAATTCCATGCTCTAGAGCATCCTTCCTAACTCTCCCTAAAACATGCTGCTAAGAATCAACTTTCCCTAACCTCGCCTTAATGAAGTTAGTTCATATCACAAGTAAATAAGACACATATAGACATGGAAAACATGCTAAGTGATTATTCAATGATATGAAGTTCAAAATAACATAAACGAAAAACAAAATAAACTTTCTAAGATGTTATTCGTAGCCGAGAACATCGAAAGTCTCCCAATCGTTCCAACCTCTTTAACCTATTACAAAATAACCTATTTATAATGTCTGCTAAGTTGTCATTCTCCAAATCTCACAGTAAGATATGTCTTTAATTGCCCGATCGTTTCCATACTCACGCTTGCCAACTCCGTCTCAATCTGCCTGATTCGAGAATCCCTTGATTACAACAATCAGTCTCAAAATTATCTGATTATTCAACTTCACGCTGTCGAGTGATTCTTTCCTAAAGTGATTTATTTTTCGTCAGCTTCCGTCTCTTCGCGTCTTTTCCTCTTTGCGTAATGAGAATTCCGCACTACCTTGTCGTGTTTTCCTGCGAAAACAGTAAACAGTGTTAATTATGTGAAATGTAATAAATCATGCTACTTCCAGTCATTTTATGCGCTTAATCTCAAAGTTTCGCATTCTGTTCCGCAAATGATTCATTCTTTATGTTCTAAATCCCATCTTGTACAAATACTTAAGTATAGCTACAATTGCTTGAGCTTTTTGGCCCTCATAGTCGTCTTCTTTTTAGTGTTGAACTGGTTTATAACCAAACAATGAAACTATTGCACTACTGACTCATTTGGTTCTCCTCATCTTCAAGCATACGACTCTAATGAATTAGTATTTTATTGTAAATAAATAAATATAGCATAAAATAACTAGGGAGGAGAATCATGAAAAACAAAGAAAGAAGTGGTGTATTGAAAAACATGTGCAGAAACCTTTTCTATAGACTATTTCTCAACCTAATATCACATTTGAAAATGTGTCTTGGCTACGGAATTTTGCTCAAAGCTTATTTTTCATTTCACCTTCGTGGTTTGCTGATTTCTAATGGGCGTCATGCGGAGATGTGCAATGCTCAACGATTTGCTATTGCATCTTTCTTGACTTGACAACTCCATTATTGAGTTCATTTGATTCTCATAAAATGCAACAGAAGAGAATTAATCTAATTGATTACATGGATCTTTTAGCTTTTTTCAGTTAATTAATCTAAAGGCGAAAGAAAGTATGAGGATTCTTACATTAAAAATTGACTCTAAATTAATTTGGTAGATCTTGATCTCCGACCGCTAATAAAACAAGAAGATCTCCACTATGTTAGAAATTTCTAATTCAAAAACCTAAATGTGAATAAAATTTAATCACCTGCAGCGAAAATGTAATTGATAAATTAGCGTACCTCCAATTATTATTTTTGGTAATCGAGTGATGAAAATCCAATGTTCACTTGAAATTGCAACACGAACCAAGACGAACTTTGTGAGAGTAAGCATAGGAAACCAAAAATTAGGAAAGAAAACACAGAAGAGATATTTATAAAATCTCTCTGTATTTTCTCTGTTATCGCTCAAAAACTTTATGTACATTGGTTCTCCCATTAAAAAACAATAATAAAAAGAAAAACTAAAACGGTGGTTACTAAATAATGGAAAGTGAGGTGGTTATTTAATAATTAATATTATTATATAAATTTTTATTAATAAATAATTCCAACACACTAACCTTTTCAAATGAAGAACTCAAAGGAATCTTCTCAGTCATAACTCGATTAAAGTGGAGCTATGGTGGGAGGTATCCTTAGAATTGTGATGGAATTTAAAGGGCACAAAGACTACTAATGCTTAATCATCGAGTTTTATCACTCTTCTTCTCTTTGAAGTAGAAGACAAATATTTAAATTCTAATTAAATAATTAGACATTTAATCTAAAATAGTAATAGTTCTCAATAATATTTATTCTATATTGATAATTTTTTTTTATTAATTATTCCATAAGTATTAATAATTTATATATTCAATGTATTAATTAATTTTTAGTATTATGTATCTAATACATTAAACTAAACTCACTTAATTTAATATATCAAACATAAAAAATTATTAATTTGAACACTTCAAATTAATCTCTCCAATCCTATCTACCTAATGTTCTCGTTAGTCTTAATCTTATGGACTTTTAGATTGTAGGCTCCAACGATACAAGATTAATTCCATTAAATTCTTTAATCTAAACTCAATACCATTTGTTAACTACATGCTTATTCCATTAAAGGCTTGAGTTGCACTAAATTGGATGATAAGTTATGTCTAATGGATATAATTAGTCTTCTACAAATCTCTTTCACAAGTGTTCATAATTATAAATGACTCTAATGTTTGTTTTACCTTTACCATTACATTTTATTTTCCTAAAGTGTCACTAATTCTTCTAATAAACAAAATGTCTATGGTCACACATAAGACTAATGTCCTCCCCATGATAAGAGACATGTACCATTTGTGAAGGTACTAGAATTAATCTTTAAGAAAACTACTCATCTACTTCCTCACAAATAGAGAAGAAGTGAATCTCATCTTGTGATTTTACATTTTCAGATCCTCGCTAAGAAACTCCTCCAATGTGGGCCTTATTGAATCACCATTGTTGGTTATTCTAGAATACTAAAAAACAGGGAATAGATGATACTTTCCCAAACCATATTTTAGAGGAGAAGACAATTAAAGTGTCATAAATGAAAAACACGCGTTTATGACACTTTATTATAATCAACTAGTAAACATGCGTTTTATGACACTTTATTTTAATCATCTAGTAAATGTGCGTTTTATGACACTTTATTATAATCATCTAAAAATACGTTTTATGACACTTTATTCTAAACATCTAGTAATCAATAATTAAAATCAAATCACTAATCATCTAGTAGTTTTTTGGCCAAATTCTTTGATTTGTGGTACGAATTTAGAATTGGAAATCTTAATTTTATTGTTATTTTATTGTGTTGCAAGATTCAAAGAGTTTGTAAAGATTGTTGGTGAAATACCCTCTTTCTCGAGAGTCTTAGTTGAACTTTTCTCAAATTTAGTTTATATTTTAAATTGAAAAGAACTCTTTCGACAACTTACTTGAGTTTAGAAATGTAACGACTCAAGTTTTATTTTATATTTATGACAGGTTTTGTAACGTTCCGCATTTTACCTCGAATCACCATTTTTATTGATTTATGCAAAAAAAAAAAAAGATATTTTAATTTATTTAGAAGAAAGCATTCTGTTCAAAAAAAAAAAAGAAAAAAAAAAAGAAAGAAAAAATGCATTTTAAAAAGGAAAATAAATAAGGTTGGGTTGATTTTTTGAAAGAGAAAATAGAATAAATTAAAGGGATTGTGTTTTGATTTTGAATTGAGGCAAGAACCAAGACACTTGTATTTAGTTATTATGTAATTTTTTTTTTACCAAGTTTCATTGTTGTTTTCTTGTATTATAACCAAAATTAATATTTTATATATGAAAGTTGCTTTTGATATTTGTTACTCAAATTTTAAAAACTATTAGTTTTAATAATCTTTATGTGGAATATAATTATGAGTGCAAATATACTTAATATAAATTTGACAATATAATACAATCATCAAAATGTATAAAAGTGTCATGTTAAATTATTTCGTGATTATATTAAAGTGTTGTTGATAAAGCTGACCATAAAATAATGTCATAAAAGAGGAATTAATGACACTTATATAAGAAGTGTCATTTAAAGATAATAGATGATGTGCGATACAATGATTGTATAAAAGCATCATCTAATCAGTTTCATTGACACTTCTAAATAAGTATTATCTATGAAGAATAGATGATGTTGCAAGAAAGTATCATTTAAAAAGTTTCAATGACACTTTTCAAGAAGTATCATCTAAAAAGAATAGATGATAGACGATACAATAATTGTCAAAAAGTATCATCTAAAGCGTTTATGTTACTTTTTAGAATCACCATAGCCCAATTTTGTAGTAGTGTCGCATTAATGCACATGAAATGACACTTTCACAAACAGAAGTTCACAACTTACTCACAATTCAAATTAACTCACGATCATCTGAATAAAATATTGACCACGTTTTATAACAAAATTACTAAGACATATTAAATATTTCTCAACTCAGTTTAATAATTTATACAAAACTTCAAAAGTGATACCTCCTAATTTGAATCTCTCCAAACTAAAGTTTCTATCTAGTTGAGCATGTTTTCGAGAGATTCTCGAGCCTCCTAGGTGCTATCACCATTGTCTTCTAGCTGGATAAGACCAGAAATGCTCTTCTAATTAGCATGATATACAATTTGATAACCGAGAGATTATAGGTTCAATTCTTTTTTTTTTCTTTCGAATAATAGGTTCAATCCCTTATCACACATAGTATTAGAAATCAAAATAAGCACACCCATAATAAAAATGTTAAATATGGATCAAAATCTTAAATATACGTTTTAGCTTATTATCTTTCAGTTTAGTTTCTAACGTTGAAATACTTTTCAATATAATATGAATTAATAAAAATTTAAATGAGGAAAAAGGTCTAGTATGGTATGCAATATTTCAGATGATTTTTTTTCCTTTCTTTTTTTTTCGGATAATTTAAATGATTTTCTTTCTTCTTTTCTTCCCTCTAACTTTTTTGTCCCTGCATTAAACATAATTAGGAATAAATGTAAGTTTGTAATCTAACTCTTTTTAACTGTCATCCTCATGAGAGGAGATCAACACTATGGTTACCGATTCAATCCCTAGAATCGGTATTTGACTCTCAAATTAAGAGCAGTATTAAAAAAGAAAAAGAAAAACATCATCCTAATGAGAAATTTTTTTTTTTTTAAGCAAAATGTAATACAGAAACAAGATTAGCAAGAAATAGAACGTTGCAACAACAAAAACTTCGAATCTTCAGTGTAAAAGTGAAAAACTAAGGCCCCGTTTGATAACCATTTGGTTTCTTGTTTTTGGTTTTTCAAATTTAAGCCTATTTTCTCTCAAACTTCCTACAATTTGTTTCATCTTTTCTACCATGTATACATATTTCCTTAAGAAAGTAGAGGAAGACCAACAAACTTTTAAAAACAAAAAAAAAATAGCTTCCTAAAGTTTGTTTATGTTTTTAAAAGTTGGTTAGGAAAGATGGAGTACATTGTAAGAAAGATGGAGTACATTGTAGGAAATTTGAGAGAAAATAGGCTTAAATTTGAAAAACCAAAAACAAGAAACCAAATGGTTATCAAACGGGGCCTAAATTGAAAAGTATGAATACATGGAGTTGAAACATTCAAAACAATAGCTTTTATTTGAGAACAAATTTCATCAAGAACGACCTTATGGAAAATAAATATATAAACAATAGTGGAGAATGCAGCCATAAGTATCAAAATCCAGTTCTCAAAAAAAAAAAAAAGTATCAAAATCCAACTTACTTACCAGGAATCAAATTTTGCCATCCAAATGAAGCAAGTCTTTATTTCCCTATATTATATAACATTGAAGAAATAAGGGCAGCAGCACAACAATCGATAGAAAAAATGGCTTGCTAGATGCTGTCAAGCTCAAGCATACAGTTACCTAATAGTTCGAGATACAAGTTCGGATCACGAACTTTCGATCGAGACTAAATAGATATAATCATAAGAGTTCGTAAACAGAACTTATAGTTTAAAATCACACACAAATTTGTGATTAAGAACAACAACCTGGTATCTTTCGAGGAAAACAACAAGCAATAACGTATGACATCCCAGAGTAGGAAACTGTAAACATAGGAAACCTGAAAATTGGTATTTTTTATAACCAACAATCACTATATACCCAGGTACCGGCGCCCATCCCAAGGTCTGGACCAGAAGATAACAAAAGATTTTACAATTAAACTCACTTGTGAGTTTTGAACTTGAGACTTTGAAGGAGCATGTATTACCGACCCCAAGTCTTTATTAATGAGGCCACCTATTTAGAATTGCAGTCAAGTAAAGTAGCTATGAGTAAAAAGGAAGGTGAAGGTGATATTTGGGTGCATTTTCTATGGAAGTATTTAAACTGCTTTGTAACACCATGTTTGCTGTTGGTTCTTACAAACACATCAAGGTTGTTCTCAAGTCCAGGATTGTGTTGAGAACTAACCTCAACCAAAAACAAACTTTCAAGAAGTCGCCATCCAAACCTACTTTCTGCACTAAAGAACAAAAAAATTTGTTTTAAAAAGTCAAGAACAGTTGTTTAACCATTACCAAACAGCATCTAGCAGTTGAACTATAAAATAATGGAAGATGAAGCTGACAGAGTCAGTTTTTTTGAAGATTGCATAAGATCTAGATTTAGATGAATGTTATGTCATTAACTACCAAATTTCAACAAATTAGATCCTATTGCTATAGTAAACATGTTCCACAACATTAACTACAAAAACTCACAGGTTGAGTTAATTCTATTGCTAATATATACATGTTCCATGACAGCAATTGGGTATCTCTCAAAAGGAATTCAATATTAAGAACTGAAGGAAACAGAATGTTAATCATTAATGAATATGACTGTAATCAGTTGATCTGGATACACAATTTGGTCGTATATTAGTAAGTGATAAACTCGAAAGAAGAAAAAAGATATATAGAATTGACCCTGCACAATACTCACAGTAAGGGAAAACGAGGAAGAGAGAAAAATTTGCAATGTGTTGCTGCTGAGGTTGCAGTTTATCTGGGTCCAGCAGTGGTGTACGCTCAGGTGGTGCGTAGTTCATTCAGTTTTCTTGCTTCAAGAAATTCAACGAGGCATCGGTTAACTTCATGAGCTCCGATTTTCGATAAATTCGGAACAATAACTTGAAAGGGGAGGAGAGTCCTTTTCGATAAATTAAGCATCCCATTAATTGTTTTTCAACCTTTACCAAGAGCTTCCTCAAGATACACCTGAGACTGGATTACAGTTTTTCCAATTTTGAAACCTGGAACCACAGTAAACCCGACTTTCGCTCGGGACTTAAAAGGTGGAATGTATCTTCTTGTGACATCTTCCATGTATACAATTGAGAACTCTGCACCCCTTTCAAGTTGAAAGATTTCCACAACGGGATCGAAAGAGAAGGCCAGCTTATGCAACATCCACACTGAGCTAGCCATTTTAACAAACGACTTATAGAACACACTGACCGATCGCCAGGACGTCAGAATGGCTTCTTTCCTATCCAAATTACTGAAAATTGATGACTCCATAGTAGGATGAATAAGTTCTTGATATTTCTTCTCACAAAATTTAGAAAACGCACATTGAGGATTTACACTTAGCAGTTCCATTGGGTTGCTAGAAACATGCTCAAGTAATTGCTTAAGAGAAATGTCCAAATTCTGAGATTGCTCACCACATAAACTCTCAGTCTCACCCACACCAAAAACTTGAGAATCAAAACATCGAAACATCCCTAAACAAACATACGACAAGAATGCATATCGATTGTGCGCTTTCTTCGCATATCGAATCTCTCGGTGAACCGAATTGGCAGCTAAATTCATATCCCACGAAGCTTTTTTCATCAATTCCATCAAAACTTTGGTAAAACTATACGTTGCTCTACAAGCATCATGTAATATCGAATCGAATACTCTAACAGACAGTAAAACATCACAAGGCGAACTCAAATCAACAGATAATTTCTTAGATAACCTGGAATTAGACTTGTGCAATTCCCCCAGCTTTTTTCTGAGAGTCAACACCTCAGAGTCCTTCCGATCGATCTCGGACTGAGCCCGGTCGGAGACGGTGCCGAGCGTCCGAAGCTTACTCTGATTCTCTTGAACCCGCGCCTCCAAACAAGAACCAACCGGAATCGAAGTACTCTCATCAGGATTCGTACGATGATCTTTATAGAAATGTTTGAAATCGGAAAGCTGCTGCAAGTGGGAGACCAAAACCCGATCAGCCGCCGTCACTTTATCTTCAACAAACGGAACATGAGCCGTCTGCAACTGAATGTACGAAGCTTCAAAGGACGAGACCGTGGCGAAGATGGAGGAAAGCAGAGTGTGCATGGCCTCCGGATTGGATTTCGTGGAGTGATCCGAAATGGGGTCGGATTTCTTGAGATTGGGAGGCGGGAGAGGCTTGAGAAGCGCAGTGGGAAGGGAAAGGAAGGCGGAATCGGGCTTGATGACGACGACTTTCTGGTCGGTGATAAGCTCCTCGGCGGAGTCCAGGAGGGAAAAGCCGTCGGATTCTTGGTCGTCGGCGAAGAATTCGAAGGTCTTGGTCTTGAAAGCGAGGGCGAATTTCTGGAACATCTCGGAGATCTGAGGGGGCTTGAGATTGGAGGATCCGTCCATGTCCGGCATGATTGGGAACTGGAGATTTGGGGAAGAAACTGGAAGGGATTTGAATGAAGATTATTAATTTGAGAGAAATTTGAGAGAAATTTGAGAGAATTTGAGGATGAATGACTTGGAAGCAAGGTATGAGTGTGGAGGGTTTACACACAAAATAGTGGGGCTTCATTTCCACTCACTTTTTTATTTTTTTAATTTATTTTTTTTTTATTTTTAAAAATTAATTAATTTATTATTATTTGCAACGGTAAACATAGAAAAGGGCTAATGTTAAAGCTAATAGAAAAGCAAGCCCAAAAGAGCTTAACCTAACTATAAACCCTACACACTAAATTAGGTCAATCATAAATTGCATTATGAGGGGTTTGGATGACACTTTGAGATGATGATGCATGACTTAAGTTATTATGAAGGGTTGAGAATTGAAATTTTTGTAATAATTTTTTTTTTTGTACGAGACAATAACTTGTTTGGATATGAATTTTAAATGAGAAGTTTGAGTAATTAAAAATAAATTGTTAGAAATGGTTGTTTTGAGTAGTTAGAAATAAATGATTAAAAATGAAGAATTATTTTGAGTAGTTAAAGATGGAGAATTATTTTAAGTAATTACAAAAATTCATTTGATTGTAATTTTTGGAAGAGAAGTTAGTAAATACTCGATCTAAATTTTCCTTAAATTTGACAAACAAACCACACAATCATTCTCTCCAAATTTGAAGAAGTTTAAATGTCAACAAAAGTGATAATTTTAGAAAAATAAGTTTAATTTTCTTCCTCATAAAAAATTATAGGAAATCAGTAGTTTCATGTATGCCATTTTTTGATGCAACATGAATACATGCATTGAAAACTCTTTTAGATTGATAAAACCATCAAAGCTACTTAATTATTTCTATTAAAACTAAACAAATTATATTTGCTTAGTGTGAAATCGACTTCATGATGTTTCATACTCTTTTGATTCGAGTGCATTTAAGCTTAAAATTAGGCATCCTAAATAAATTAATCAATCTAATTAATTAATCAGCCATGGAAAGCCTGGGGTATTTTCACCTATGTGAAAAGTCAACATAGAAAGGTAAGTAAGAGGTTGTTTGTTTGACATATTTAATGAGGATTTAACTTTAGAAGTTAGTCGAAAAATTATTTTGAGTAGTTAAAAATTAAAAGTTGTAGCTAAAAAATCATTTGAATATAGTTTTTGTGTAAATGAGTTAGAGTCAAACATTGTTTAGATGTAAATTTAAAATAAGTAATTATTTTGAGTAGTTAAAAAATAAATGATTAAAAATAAATTATTTTGATTAATTTGAAATGAATGATTAGAAAATAGTGGTTAGAAATAATTGAGTAGTTAAAAATGAATGATTAAAAATGAATAATTAGAAATGAGAGTTATTTTTCAAAGTAAAAAGTAAGAAGAGTTAATAAAAATTCGTTTGGATGTAGGTTTTTTAGGATGAATTAGTAAATATACTTAAATATGACAACCAAACACTTCCTTGCAAAAAAAAAAAAAAAAAAAAAACTTGCATCTTCATGAATGAGGAGGTACTATCTACGTCCAACAGTTTTGTTGTTCTTATTATTTTAATATCATTTTGTTTTATGATAAAATAAATGTGTGGTTGTTTCTATCAATTTTGAGTTGGGATCAGTATCTTCTAGTTTATGAGAAAAACAAGTTTTTCTCTTATATTTTTATATATAAAATGATATTTGTCATTTTTTTTTAGTTTATCAAGAGAATTAAAAATGACAATAGAAGCGAAAAAATAAGTTTTAATAGTATACATAGAGTTTGTAATCTCTCCCATCCAATTTGAACTAAAAAAGATAGAGTATATACAATTTCAATGTTAACAAAATGGATATCATGTTATTTAACATAAGGGTCTTTAATTATAACAGTGACTTTCTTTTGGAGCCATCGGATTCAAATTAGATTAGATCTTTTATTGATTGTTATATTTTTAATTGTGGATTGTATCTTGATCTATCTTTTGTTGTATGTCTCTATTTGTGAATAGAGATAACTCATTGTAACTTATTATTAATTCCAATATCTTCAAAAGCTTATACTTGTTTACTTAGAGTTGACATATACATATTGTAGGTTTTTGATCTAACAACTTCATAAACATACAAAATAACTTGGAAGATTTAGACTAGAGTTCAAATTCCAATAAAAACTTTTCCTTCTTAGTACTTTGTTTACTTATGGCACGTTTGATCCATACACAAGGGAGGAATTAAGAAGGTATATAGGCCAATTTTATGTTTACCACAAGCACTTTTATAGGTCCACACAACTCTACGTGTGAGTCCCACATTTTTATTTAAATATTAAAATATTAAAAAACTACTTAATATTTATTTTTTTATTTAAATAAAAACTTCAATCATTCTCTTTCCATCACATCAAATATAACTATCTTTCCCTCAAATATAAACTTATTCTCTCTTATCTTCTCTTCTTATCCCAATCCAACCCGATCCAACCCATTCCTACAAAGCCAAACATATTCTTAGAGTTGACATATGATTCCTTTATTTATTATTATTTTTTTAGAAGAAAAATGAGAGCTGGCCTAATTTTCTCCCCCAAATGTGAATAAAAAGTCACAACAAGTAAGGCACTACTAAGAATAAGACTGATTTTTTTTTTTTGGTACCATGATTGAGTGATACATTTTCTTGGGAAAAGTTTATATTTTCCCCAAACTTGTTTGTGGAAGGGCAGGTTGATGGTGTCCCATTATGGGAAGGCCAGAGAGGCAGGCTTAAAAGAGGAAATTGCAATGCTTTATGCAGAGACAAGTCTAAGTAAGACCCTCCCCAACCTTATTTTCCTTTTCTACCTCCATACAAAACTCACTCTCAAAACTTGTCCACACATTTACCAAAAAAGAAAATATGCAAAAGAGAAAGAATCATTGCAAACATTTTCCTTCTTCCATGCCAAAGTTGCAATTTTTGTGGTACTATGTTACACATACAAGAAAATATCCCTTGGGTTTTGCTTCATGAATTTCTATAAATTAGAATCTTCCATTCATCCAAGTTTTTCAACTTATTAGTTTTTTCCTTTTTATCTTTTCAACATTTGATGTGAGGTCAATATTTTTTTGTCTTTTTTTTTGTTTGTGTTGTAAGAGTTGATTTTCTCATTCTAATGCTCGGTCTTTTATGTACATGTGCTCGGTTCTATTATTTATTTTTTTTTTTTGAAATTATAATATTGGAAGAGGGAGATTCGAACCTGTAACCTCATGGTTACTAAGTCGTACAAAATGTCCGTAGAGCTATGATTTTATTGGCCTTAGTTGTATGAATTAAGTTTGGTGTTTTTCTCTAAAAAGTTTTATGGTTGGTTAGAAGTTATTGTTCTCTTTAATTTAAAAACTAATAATTATTATACATCGATAGAAAGAGTAATTATGGATTGACCTTATGCATAAGTTAAAATTTAGAAAAGAGGAAACAAACCAAAATCAGAAAAATGAATTATAAAATGTAAAAAAGAAAAAAAGGAAAGGCATTACAAAAAAACTCAATGAACGTGACTGCAAAATGGGATGTGTCTTTTGTTAGAGATGCAAATACTTTTCAAAGTTGTATCATGATAAAATTTAGATCCACATCGGTACATAACCAATGACTTTTTATTTTTGAAAAGTAGTGATTTAATCTATTAACAAATCTGAGATCAAATGTCTCCTTTATAGAAGGGAAATACAAGAAGGAACACTAGTAGAAATTGGGACAATGGTGACCGGTTATGAATCTTTAAAAAAAAAAACACGAAAGAATTTATGACCGGTATGAAGAAAGGTGACCGACATACCTTTTGCCGGTCACTAATGTACATTGGTGACTGGCTTAACTATGACCGGCAGCCGGTCATAATAGACAAACAGTCCTTGAAGGTCTTTGGAATGGTTGCCGGTCATCGATGATTGTCTTCAATGACCGGCAGCGTGTTGGTCATCGATCATCTTCGATGACCATCGTCAGCGCGAGTCATCGTTTAACATCCGTGACCGTCGGCTAGATGCCGGTCATCGATCATCATCGATGACTTCGTATATGATGACAGTTCACCGCCGGTCATAATATTAAAACGATGACCGTTGATGCCAGCCATCATTTTCACGATTTCCACTAGTGGAACAAACCCCTTTCTACATCACATACCCTATTCAACGAATTATAACAAGAGCACCCAAAAAAGTGAACAGAGTAAATCAAGAAACCTGCAGAAGTCGAACTTCTAGAGCGAACTTGGCATTTACCTGATGTGAATCTCTAAGAGACCACCAGGAAGACCCCGGAAAAGATAGTCAACACACATATGAGTGACTTTAAAAGATATTTGGGGGATAATCCTATGAATGTATCCATGACTAAGGTACATGATCCCGCCAAAGAAGAACGAGGAAGAAACAATTCTAAAAAGTAAGGCTATTCAAATAAAATCCGACCCGAATAATCCGAACCAACCCAACTTAATTTGGCGAGTTGAGTCGGGCTAAATACAATTTTGGGTTGGGTTGAGTTCAAAATTATGAAATTTTCATGGGTTGAATTGAGTTAAGGGTTACCTAAAATTAACCCAACCTAACTCAACCAACCAAAATTTATTATTTAATTTAAAAAATATTTTTTGTTCATATAACATAATTATTATGTTATTTAATTATTTAAATTATATGTATTTTATTTAATTATTATTGTTAGACTTTTTATTTTTCAATATATTTTTAATTTTTTTAAGCTTTTATCATGATAAAAATATATATATTATATATATATACTAAATTATATATTTTTGTTGGTTTTAATTATCTATTTGTTTTGAGGAAGTCGAATTATGTCATTTATTTATGTTGTTTTATGTTATATAGTTGAGATCCTCTATATGAACCATGTCACTAGTAGAAATCGGGATAAAGGTGACGACCTAGGAAAAGAAAAAACACTGAGTCATTTATGACCGACTAAGTAAACGGTGACGGACATATATTATGACCGTCTCAAAAGTTAAACGGTGACGAGCATGTATTATGACCCGCTGCGGGTCATAATAGAAAAACCGTCTTCGATGCTTAACGATGATGGTCTGCGGGTCATAATAGATGTTGCTAATCTGTTAGTTTCGTTGTGCTTCAGAGCGATTTTCGTTGTTAATTTTATTTTTTGTTTGAATTATATTTTTAATAATATTACATAGTTTGTTGATTTTCATGGGGTGGAGGTAAAGTTGAGAGATGTTTTCATGATGATTTTTTGTGTAGGAAAAGATTTGAAAATGAAGAATATGAGAAGCATCCCGAAGTGTTCGAAAGTGTTCATGTGAGAAGTATTTAAGAGTCCATTGACAAAGAAGTTGAAGTGGGTTGAATAAAAATGTTCAAAATACACAAATCAAAGAAAGCGCCAATGAAAATAATCTTCTTCAATTCTTCTCTACTTCTTTTCCCAACATGAAAATAAAAAGAAGTCTCAGTCACTAGTAGAAATCAGAAACATAACATAAACAAATTTGGCCCCGCAGGAGGTGTTTTTAAAAAAAGCTGCAGATTGTCTTTGGTGACGGGCGCCAGTCACCAACACTAGTAGAAAATCGGGTATTAATGGCGGGCATATTTCACCATAAAAAGGTATCCATGGCGGACAGAAAACCGCCATTAATACGACTGACATCGAAAGGTATCAATGGCGCGCGGAGTATC
>JBBMEF010026725.1:0-16798 GCA_037832685.1 Sicyos baderoa | reverse complement strand
AATTATCATACATAAGAAGTCAAGATGGATGACATCTCAATTTTAAAGCGAATCTTAGTTCTTTATTGAATCGAATATTCGTTTGAAGTTATGTGATATCTTATTAGATAATATGATATTCAAAAAAAAAAAAAAACATAATTCTATTAATAACATATACAATTTAATATCTTTTTCTTTTTGGAGAATACAATCTAATATCTTTGAGATTTGTATGTTAGAATTCTATCTCTAAATTTTTTTTTACAAGAAATCTTTAAATATTGTTGAATAAAAACAGAAAAAATGAAATTGAATATTAAAATCATAAGGTAAGATTCTTGATAATGACATGAAAAGATGATAACACTAAAAAAACATATACTTAATTAATCATCATAGAGTTCAAGTGACCAAAAAGATTTTTTTTTTTTTTTTTTTGAAAATATCAAAAAGACTCTTGAAATACTTAAAATATGAGTTCATAAACAATTAACCTGACAACAAAATATTATAGGTTATAACTTTATCCAAACAGACACTCACTCATATTAAAAAAAAGAAAAAAAAGAAAATACTTCGAATTTTTGCAAAGAAATTACTTTGACATTTGGGAGAGATGGTTAATTTAGAAGGCTCTAATTTATATTTTCCTTTTTTATTTATTAGAGTATTTTTTCAAGGAGAGGAAAGTAAAAAAAGAAAGAAAGAGAAATGGAAAGGGAAAGAAGGAAGTAAACCCTAAAGTCCGACCTTCTCCACTCTCCCTCTCTCTCACGCAAACCAGAGAGCTTCACACCCCTCTCCTCGCCGTTATCTCTCTTCTCCGACCACCGTTTTCTCCGGCAACCTCACGTTTTCCGGCGCCCGTGACCTTTCCAGCCTCTTATGCTTTCAGATCTGCAGAATCTTCATCCCGACGGCGCTTTCCTCGTACCTACCGTCGGCAACAACTGACCTACAAGCGTGACTTTTCCCTCTGCGTGTGATCGACGACGACGACAACGACAACCACACGATTCCTACCTCCGGTGAAGTCCTTCAGCAACGCCTTTGAGCCTAGATCTGCGACGGTAGGTGGCCGATTTACGATTCCGGTGAAGACACGCGAAAATTCACGGTTTCAGTAGTACGCACTCAATTTCAGACATCTGAATTGCTCCGGTTCGTGGTACACAACTCAAGTGGTTCCCGATCTGTTTACACATAGGCTGTGAGGTTCGGATTTGCGATTCTTAACACGTTTGAACACCGAGCAGCACGTATCCGAGGTCGTTTGATGCTAATTGGTAAGTTTCAGTGTATTTCAGTCTCTATTCAGTCCTTTTAGTTTCTAATTGTTGAAACTCTTATTGTAGCTTTGAGCCAATTCGAATACTTTTTATTTCTTTCCGACAAAGAACGAAATCTTCTGGTGAGGTTTTTGGTAACGGCTTGCTCTAATCAATTCTTGTGTTTGATTAAATGATGAAAGGCTGTTCATAAATTATAACCATTGAAAAATTCTTCTTTTTATATTTTAGTGGGTTTGGATTGAGTCCATTTTGGTATGTTTTAGGTAGTAATGTTCTGTTCAAACCTTTTCGAACCAAAATTAAGTACCTTACTTCAATTTATAAACTTTGGATACTCTCAGTTTTGGGTTCCGGTCTAGTTTGGAGTTCTATCGACAGTATTCGGGTGATTGTAGTGTTAGTGTGTTTCTCTTGAGCACATTGTAGTTCGATTAAGTATTTCAAACTACGATATACTCTTTAAATCACATCCTTTGGTCTTGGAACCTCTTGCTAAAATCTTAGGAACGATATAGGCGTTTAGTTTGTATGTAAGAAATTTGTTTGAATTTTTTGGTGTTATTCATATTTCATGCTGAGATGTTGAATTTGTTGTGTTTACAAGCATGCTGTAACGCATGATTTATATGTTGCCAGCTTATTGTGGTTTTAGTCATAAAACAGAGTCTAGAAGCATGATGAGTATGACTCAGTATTGGGTGTCAAAGACTCGGGTGGTCGGGGGTTGACATATCAATGTTGGTTTAAAAAGAGCATGATGAGTCATGAGGTAAATATTGAGGCTTTGTAGTACTAATGGTCAAGGATTGAAATATCAAACACTCTAGAGAAGCGTTGAGGTCTTGGATATAATTGGTCAAAGGTCAATGCAACCCGAAGGTCAGTCTTGGGGAGCTTGTGTAACCTAATATAATAACTGAATGATCTCAATCGTGTTTCATAAGAGTTTGAGAGGGGTTGAAAGAGATGTGAGGGCTAAGTTGTGCGCTGAGCTTGCTAGAGCTTGAATTTATAGCTTTATGCATGTCATGAGCATATTGGTAGGTATAATTATGATTTATGAATTCAGTTTGTTACATATGTTACTTGTCTTCTATGTATACTGTATATGAGTAGTATTGTTGCATGTATGTTGTTTGCTCTGTGTGTGGCAAACTTACTGAGTACTTGTTTGCTTTAAACCCTTTCCTAACTAACTTATTTTGCAGGTGTTTGAATCTTCATAAGCTTTTGATGACCAGATTGAGGCATATTGAGATGAGACCATTAGCTAGTTATTGATTTCCATGCAAATCTCTCCTTTTTCCTCCTTACTACCTAGGGTTTTCCATTGTTCTTCATTTCTTTCTTACTTTTGCATGACACTTACCAATTCCATACCAACCTCTGAGATCTGTCGTCAGATTCACTAGAAATGGCCTCCTCCGAGGTTTCAATCAAACCCAATTCCGCATTTGATGGTCATGCTGATTCTACCAAAGCCCCCTCTGATTCATCCAATGCTCTCTCTGCCAGGGGTATTCATTGTTCCTTTTAATTCTCACACCTTTCTTCATCTCCCCCCTCTTTCTCTACTAGCCCTCTCAATTTTTCTGTTTTTTGTTACTACAGATGCTGATACTGCGCTCTATACCGAGCTTTGGAATGCTTGTGCTGGTCCTCTTGTTGCTGTCCCTCGTGAAAACGAGCGCGTCTTCTACTTCCCTCAGGGCCACATAGAGCAGGTTTTTTCTACCCTTTCATCCTTTATCTTCTAGTTTTATCATAACATAACAGGTTTTATTTTTAATATTTAAAGCCAAATCTCATTTTCTTGTGTTCCATTATTTTCTTTTCTTCCCTTTTCCCAACTAAAAGGTTGCTTTGATGAATAATCTCTGCTCTATTTTCACCTCATATTGCTATGGTTCATGGGATTTTTCCGTACCCATGTCGTTTGTTTGACCTTCCATCTGCCTCATTTCTAATCTCGCTTTTTACTGAACTTTCTTCATGATTGATATTTGTTTGGTTTTTCGATCAGGTGGAGGCATCAACTAATCAAGTGGCAGAACAACAAATGCCTGTTTATAACCTTCCATCCAAGATCCTCTGCCGGGTTATTCATGTGCTCTTAAAGGTACCATTGGTCTAATTCGAGGCCATATTGGGGCTTCTCGTTTCTATCTTTTTGTCTCTTTTGACAATCAACTGTGAAGGTTGCAGGCTGGAAGATTTCTACTAGGTAGTTTTATTTTGTTATTGATGTGACAAATCCTATGTCTGTGAATTGCAGGCTGAGCCGGACACTGACGAGGTGTTTGCACAAATAACTTTGCTTCCGGAACCTAATGTAAATTTCCTTCGTTGGCTTGAAGTTTTAAGTGTTATACTATGTTTAAACTTCTAATAATTTTTACATATTGATGACCTGTTGTGTTTGTTAATTACAGCAAGATGAGGATGCTGTGGACAAAGAACCACCTCCTCCTCCCCCACGGAGATTTCACGTTCATTCTTTCTGCAAGACTCTGACTGCCTCTGACACCAGTACTCATGGGGGGTTTTCTGTCTTGAGACGTCATGCTGATGAGTGCCTTCCTCCACTGGTTGGTACATTTGTAGTTTTTTTATATGAATATTTGCTCACATTTCTTTATTTGCTACCAAAACTGAATGTCAAAATTGATTTTTCTAGGACATGTCACGACAGCCTCCTACCCAGGAATTGGTTGCAAAGGATTTGCATGGAAATGAATGGCGTTTTCGTCATATATTTCGAGGTAATGAATTATGAATTAGAATTACTTTTCATGGATCCCTGATCCCTTCATGGTTGTTACCAACATGGATCCCTGATCCCTTCATGTAATGGATCCCTGATCCCTGATCCCTTCTTGTGTTCCATTACTTTTCATCAATTAAATTGACTCACATACGTAATCACATGCCAGTCTACCCTCTTCTATTACCAACCTTGAAACAGAATCCTACATCTAAAGCTTTCATCCCACGTTGATTGATTAGAAATATATTTTGAGAATCACCATGTTTTGTTGATTTGTTTGATTCTGTCTGTTTTTTAACATTTAAGCTTTTGTGATATCAGGACAACCACGTAGGCATTTGCTTCAGAGTGGTTGGAGTGTTTTTGTGAGCTCAAAAAGACTGGTTGCAGGAGATGCTTTTATATTTTTGAGGTTTGATGTCCCTATCGTGACTTAAAAAGTCAATATATCATGACTACAGTTTTTTTTTTTTTTTTTTGCATGAGTAACATTTTTTTTTTTATCAAACATCGTTTGGTCTAATTGGAACCAACATATATTTGATGATAGGGGTGAGAATGGAGAACTGCGCGTTGGTGTTAGGCGTGCCATGAGACAACATGGCAACGTCCCCTCATCAGTCATATCTAGCCATAGCATGCATCTTGGTGTGCTTGCAACTGCTTGGCATGCCATTTCCACAGGCACGAGGTTCACTGTCTACTATAAGCCTAGGTATTGCATCTCATTTCTCTATCATATTAATTTTGCAATTACATCTTGATCTTAGGAAAAAACACTAATGGTTGCCAATGTATGTATGTTCAGGACAAGCCCTTCTGAATTCATTGTTCCATATGACCAGTATATGGAGTCTATGAAGAAGAGCTACACCATAGGAATGAGGTTTAAGATGAGATTTGAAGGTGAAGAGGCTCCTGAGCAGAGGTATGTTTTTTTCCCTTGAAATTGGTATTGACTGGAGTTTGGCTTCTAACTATCTGCTAGAGTGTTACCCTCTCTTTCTTGATGAAGTTTGTTGATGATTCTAATTTTCATTTTATAGATTCACGGGCACTATCATTGGGTGTGAAGACGCTGATGCCAAAAGGTGGAAAGATTCCAAATGGAGATGCCTGAAGGTAGTATGAAGTTTCTTAAAGACGTCTAGCCTTGTATTTTTGGAATGTTAAAGAATCATTTTTGTTTTCCTTTAGGTGAGGTGGGATGAAACTTCTACAATT
Organism: Sicyos baderoa; assembly: GCA_037832685.1. Classification (NCBI taxonomy): domain Eukaryota; kingdom Viridiplantae; phylum Streptophyta; class Magnoliopsida; order Cucurbitales; family Cucurbitaceae; genus Sicyos; species Sicyos baderoa. Next base: position 11,533 of record JBBMEF010026725.1, on the reverse strand, counting down.
TCTCGTCCGGAGAAAGTCTCTCCTTGGAAAATTGAGCCTGCTCTTGCTCCTCCTGCACTGAACCCCCTTCCAATGACTAGGCCTAAAAGGCCTCGATCAAACATGGTGCCTACATCCCCTGATTCCTCTGTTACGCGAGAAGGCTCATCAAGAATGACTGTAGACCCATCGCCAGCCAGTGCATTTACAAGGGTCTTGCAAGGTCAAGAATTCTCGACCTTGAGAGGCAATTTCATTGATGGCAATAATGAGCCTGATGCTGCTGAAAAACCTGTTATGTGGCCTCCTTCACGAGATGATGAGAAGACTGAAGTGGTTTCTACATCTAAGAAACATGGAGCAGAGGACTGGATACCTCTAGGAAGGGGTGAGCCAACCTACACTGATCTCCTCTCAGGTTTTGGCGCTAATATTGATTCATCTCGTGGTATCCAAGCTTCCATGGGAGATTCAGCGATAGTAACCGCAAATTCTGTCAGAAAGCATGCAATGGATCAAGATGGAAAGTTCAACTTCTTTGGTGGTAGCTCATGGTCTGTCTTGCCTTCCAGTCTCTCACTAAACCTAGTCGACTCTAGTCAGAAAGTTCATATTCAGGCTGGTGACTTACCTTATCAAGTTAGAGGAAATGCTACCTTTAATGGCTTTGGTGATCATTCCATGGCCCATTGTTATAGAATTGAACAACCTAATGGAAACTGGTTGATGCCTCCACCTCCATCTCATCTTGATTATCCAGTTCATTCATCTGAACTGATGTCAAAACCCATGTTATTTCAGAACCAAGATATTCTGAAATCCAAAGATGGAAACTGTAAGCTTTTTGGCATCTCACTCATTAAAAATCCGGCTATTTCAGACCATACAGCGTTCAATAGAAATATGATGAACGGGGCAGATGTTATGCATCCTACTGTACATCAGATCCATACGAACGAGTCTGAACTATCTAGGGGTTCGAAGTTGGCTGATAAATCCCTTTCCACCAATGAGACTGATAAGTCACAGCAAACATGCACACCAAACTCAAAAGATGCACAGAACAAATCACAGGGTTCAACAAGGAGCTGTACAAAGGTAGTTCGCTTTACCCCCCACCCACCCCACATATTCTTAACTTCTTTATTAGTTTTGAGGTTAAACCGGAGCTGGAATAACGAGGGGCTGGCTGTTGGTTTCAGGTTCACAAGCAGGGGATTGCACTTGGAAGGTCAGTTGATCTAAGCAAGTTCAACAATTATGATGAATTGGTTGCTGAATTGGACCATCTGTTTGAATTTGGTGGCGAGCTGCTGCTACCCAAAAAGAATTGGCTTATTGTATATACAGATGATGAAGGTGATATGATGCTTGTTGGAGACGACCCGTGGCAGTAAGGACTAATCATGCATGATCATATATTGTCGGTTGTCATTGTGGATTCATAATTAAATAACTTATGGATTGGCTTTAATTTCAGGGAGTTTTGTGGTATGGTTCGAAAGATTTTTATCTACACAAAAGAAGAGGTCCAGAAGATGAATCCAGGATCCCTAACTTTAAAAGGTGACGAAAATCCATCCGTTGAAGGGGATGAAGCCAAAGAGACTAAAAGTAATGCAGTACCATCATCAATGTCAGCACCACCAGAGAGTTCTTAGGTATTTGGCTTTTGTGGGGTATAGGTGAGAAACCCAAAACATTGATCGATATGTGAAAGTTATTTGAACATTTAATATTTATATTTGTCCTCGTCGTTCCTGTCTGACACGGTTGGAACTGAAAAACCAAGATTGTTTTGTGGCAGGTTTTTGATGCGGGGTGCGAAAGGAGTCGAGTAGAGTAATGTGCAACGAGGCTGGAAGGTTTTCGGCCTTTTGTTATAGGTAGGTGGTAGAAATGATGTATTGAATTTTGGAGGTGTGGAGTTAGTACTATTGTGGAGGTCGTCTAGTCTAGTCTAGTTTACTCTTTATACGTAAAAATATGTATGTATATGCCCGTGTGTCTTTGATGATGGTTGGGGCTGGCTTGATGTCCAAACCATAGTTCCACTCTGTATATAAGCTCTTGTAACTCGGAGCAATGTAGTGAATCTGAATTCAGTTGGGTGCGTTTACTAGTAGTCGGTGTGTCTCGGCCTGAATCTGCAAGAAAACGTCGACGTAGCAGACATATTTGCTGCCTTTTATCCGATGCCAATTACAAGGTTGAAGAAGAGTTCTCACACCAGTAGAAGATTATGTTAAGAGGGCGAGCTATGTGACCAAAATAGTATTGTAATAAAAACTGGATTCTGATTCAGTAACCCAAACCAACTCTCTACTTGAAATCAAAGAGTCCATTGCATGTAAATATCTCGAATAAGCTTATGTTTTTTACATGTTTTTTTTTTCTTCTCACCATTCAAATTTCGGAGGTGTTTGGCTCGAGAAATCATATTTGAAACTAATTTTATTGCTCGATTTTAAAGTTTGTTACGATTTCTTTAATCAATTGCGTTGTTAAATTATGAATTTAAGTGATTCTGAAAATATATACTTTATTTTAATCTTGCTTGATGTATTTGGATTGAATTAATTGCTCAAACCATCAACTTCCAGTATATTCCAGATATACCAGTATCCTTGGCCTGATCGACAATAGAAATATACTATTATTTTTCTGTATTTATACAAGAAAATTATTTATTTATTCATTTTTTTTTAATTAACCATTGAAAAAATGAGATTCTAATACATGAACTTTTAGTTATCGCATTGATCGACTCAAATAAACAATATTTTGTGTCAAAGCATGCTGGAGGGTAGGGTGGGTTGCTACTTTGACTCAAAAAAGAGTGTAGTCGTTGCTATGGATCGAAGATGATGTAGTGCATTCGAGCTACACAAGATTATTTGTGGTGCAAGTGTATGTTTTAGTGGTGTATTGTGACTCAATGCATGCCGAGTACAGATTCGGGATTCGTCATACCGAAGGATGAATTGTGACTTACTACCTAAAAGGTGAAGTGTAAAAAAATGAAACTTGAAAAGCTCCTCATAATTTAGTGCAAGAAAAATTATACTTATAGTTGTAATGATGTTATTCATCGCGAGTTGATAGTACATTTTAACTGAGAATGGAATGAACATGTTGATAGTACATTTTAAAGGTTAGAAGCGTTATTAAAATGTGAATCCAATGAACAGTAGAACAACACTCTTTGATTTAATTAAGTAATTGATCATCAGCCTGCAGCATAGTATTATTTCTATTTTAAGTGACTGCTCTTTGTTTTGAAACATATAATATTAAATAAGTTTAGCTTAGATGAGCTCGATGGATTTAACTATAATCAACATATATTAAATAAATATTTATATCTAAATTTATTGTACACATTATTTAATCTATACTAGCTAAAAAAAGAAACTATTTGCCACATTGTCGCCAAGCTTATTTGTTACCCAGCAAAAAAAACAAGAAGATTAAAAGTCTAATTCATTGTCTTATTTGAAGAATCTTTCCTTTGCATCCATCAGCACTTGAATTCAAACATAACTTCAAAATTTTCAAAACTATCGAGTTATATAACATTCTCACATATATATATATTTCTCCTTATCCAATCTCATATACGATGATGTAATTCACCCAACAGTTTCAAACTTACAAATTATTGTATTAAATATACCTTCCTCACATCGAACGCGAAACCTCTAAATCAGGTTCGACGTGAGACAATAAGACTCGAGTTATCACTATCATAACCATAAATCTTGAGATTGAGGAAATCAGTGAAATTGGGGACACATCGTCCACAGACATAAGGAAAAGGGTGTCATTTGGAAGGATTCGAGGATGGGCAGCAAAGTCTAAAACAAAAGTCTAAAACAAAATCATTCCATGATTTAGAAACTAACCGACACGCGGGCAAATTCATGACCGGAAGTTTCGAGAAGATTACTAAAGCAATACGGCGGGAAAGTGGAAGTCCCCAATTCAGGTTCTTCTCCATCTGTTTCATCACAAAAATTGAAGGGTTTGGAATAGTCGACCAAAATTCAGGGTTTAGGGTTTGTAAATACAATCCTAACGATTTAAACGTCTTTTTATAGGCATCGTCAGCCCTAGAGGATGTTTTGGTCATTTCTGCTCTTTCAAGGGGTAAAATTGGAAAATTTAAATAATTATACCTCACGTCTTCCATATATTTCCAAGATAATATATTGGATTTCTTAGTCAAATATCTAAAAAAAATCTTCTTTTTCCATTTGATTTTTTAAATAATATATTTAATTTCTGAATCAAATATCTATTTTTGAAATAGAAAATATCTAACCAAATTAAGGCAATTTCCTTTTAAATTAGATTTTTAAAAATATATAGCAACACAAAGTTTCTCAGGTTCTACCAGGCCGTTTGGTTTTTACATTTAAATATTTCATAAATGAATCTTTCCAATATGGAAAGTTGTTTTATTTTATTTTTTTGAGATTAGAAATTATCTTTATTTATATATATATATTTAATTCTTTTTTCTTTTGACATGGTATAAATTAAATTCTAAATTTTATGGATTTATATTTAAACATATTTAAGTTTTGAATTTTTAATGATGTTTTTATTTTTATTTTTTTTACATTTAAATTTAAATGAATTTTGAAAGTTTTACTTACAAAAAAAACATTTTTTTACTATTTTATTTTTTAAAATTTTGAGTTTACAATAATTATGAATATTGTTGGATTTGAACCCATGACCACGAGTGCGATTAAGCTACCAGTTTTTTCAACATTAATTTTCAGGCTCAAACAATGTTGTCGTGAAATGGATTAACACAAAATAAAACAATTAAATCAATAACCCATTCCATGATTTTAGTCCTTTTTAATTGAGTGTCTAAAACGAAATTCAAGAAGTGAGGACTATCTCAAATCAAGGAATTAAAATAATTACAAATCAATGAATTAGATTTCTAAATCAATATCTAGAAAAATCTTCCATTAATCGTCTTTCCCATCCAACTCTAGTAATACTAGTATCCTTTTCGTGCAGATAATAGAAAATTGGAAACTTGTATTGAATAGACTCAATTTTATAAAATAATTACAAAATTCAACTTTAAAAATCTTGCATCAAAATCTTTAATACGTTATAATATTTAATACTCATATCTAAATACTCATTAATACTATATTATGTATTTAAATATTCATTAACATTAGTTAAAATACAATTTTAGTATTAACTCAAATTATGTCTATGAGGTTTGTTACACTTTAAAAAGTTTAATTTTAATCTTAGATTCTTCAATTTGTTTCATCTTTATAAAATGTATGTCAAATGGACTTATAAAAAGTTTAAAATTAATTCAGGTTGTTTAAAGAAATTAATTTTTCATTTAAATACTATGTTTTTTCTCTTCTTACCCATTCACACCCTCCCAATTCTTAATTCTTTTTCTATCTCAACCTCTCTCTCTCTTATTATTTTCTTACAATTTTTCATTTCTATAAAATAAAATGGAAAGTCAAGCAAAAAAAAAAAAAAAAATAGAGTTGTAGATTTCAAAATACAAGCACGTTTACTATTAATACCCTAAAAACAATGAAGGTACGAGAGAGGAGAAATGAGTTTATAATGTTCAATATTGAGTGCAACAAAAGCATTAGTATATAGTTTACACTGTCCTAAATAAAAGGAAAGAAAAAGCTCTCTATCTTAACTAAAGTTTTAAAAAATGACTTTCCTAGTCCTCGGGGGGAGGGAACCAAAATGTAAAGATTCTATAGGATAATAAAGGTTCGTAAATCGTCTCTCCTGTGGAATCAATGTTTTTATCTTATTTTTTCAATCGATCTTATTCTCAAAATTATTAGCCAAAACAAGTCATTTGCTATGGGAAGGAATATCTTTCCATCCTCGGTGGCTTTAACTAGGTTAATTGGTTTATGAATCAATTTCATGAGGAAGATTAAAATCTCTCATCCAAGAATCTTTTTGTTGCATCCTCCTGACTTGAAAGTGAGCGAGCTTACCGAACCGAACAAATGCATAAATGGTGCCACTAAATGGTTGAAGGAAACCCCCTCGAGAATAAGGGCCAACTTCTACAACAACAATCACTTCTCGATTTCAACATCGAGAGCATATATGACGTATTCATTTTTTTTCTTTCTTTTCCAACCCAATAGACAACTCCATCCATATAAACACCATTAAATTTGAGAGTTATGGGATAAGACAAGTACACCAAAGTCCATTGATTATGGTTGCTACGAAACCTTAAAATCTCCAACTTACAATTGGAGTGAGCTCTAAATAATTTGTACTATTTGGTTTTAGGGCTAAAACCAAATCGTTCATGTAAGTAATAATGTAATTCATAGGTAGGAATTTGAAAAAACTCATTGGTCATTGGATTAAATATGCCTCACAAAACCACCTTTTTCAATAAAATAAATAAAAGGCCATTGCAGTAACTGTAAATAAGAATATGCTCTACATCAGGTCAAGGGTACATGAGGCAACGAATCTCAAGGTTTCAATATCAAAACAATGAATTTTGGGGTCATAATCAATTGTAGAGAAAAGGATAGCATTTGGAAGGATTTTAGGAGAGAAATTAGCAGCATAATCTAAAATTAGATGATTCTATGATTTAGAAACTAACCCACATGCGGGCAAATTGGAGATCAAACGTTTTGAGAAGATTACCCGAGCAATATGCAGTGGAAGGGGAAGCCCCCGATTTATAATAATGTTCATACCTTGCTTCCCCATTAAAAAAATTAGGGATTTAGGGTTTGGAAATAATGAATCATATAAAAACGATTTTTAAACGTCTGAGAGGATGTTTGTTTTGGTCATTTCCTTTGATGTTCAAAATAATATTATTGAACTTCAAATATTTATTTTTAGCTATGAAATGGAAAATAACTAACCAAATTAACGCAATTTCATATAAAATTAAATTAATATATACATATAGCCACAAAAAAAAAAAAGATTATGAGATTTACGTGTCACTATATATGTCTGAGTTTATTAAATTTGACATAGTGACCCCTATTTTGATAAATTTATGTTTTTATCTGCAAAAAAAAATAATTGCATGTTGCAACATGCATCCATCCACTTAGTTTACTAAATTTTGGACATTTATTATATTTATAATTTTGAAAAATAACAAAAGTAATAGTAATGAAAAGCTAAGATTTGTGACAATAATAGTTGCATACTACCACGAAAGCATATACTATTCTTTTTTATTGACAATTTTTTTTTTGTGAATAATTAATTTGAATTCTTTCATAATTTTCCCAATAATACTTATTAAGCTAAGGAATAGAGGCTATTAAATCTTCGGGTATTGTAATTACAATATGTACGAGATTATGATCACTCAAAATGTATATAAATGTGTTTGGAGAAGATGAGGACGTCATATTGTTTTTTAGTTGTACACTCTATCTAGCCATAACCGTTTCACTATTAATTCATTTTCACATTCTATATACAAGAAATTAATATTTTATCTAATACTAAATGTAGCGTTTGCCAACTAAGGTGCCATAGTTGAACACTCATCATGATCATGTCAAACACATCGGCACCTAATTGTGCAAAATCTTCCAGCCCTCCGACAAGCACACCCTCCGAATGGTGTATAACTCTTATTACACCTGCAAGGATTGGGAAGATGTAATTGTTTTCACGACACCAGCAAGGCAGACATTGCAGCCGCTGCGGGCTAACGGTTTAGGTGAGGAAAGAGGCTAAGACGAGGAAAGTAAATTCTCAATTGGCTAACCGATGCAACGACAGAATTATTTTCCCATTCACATTTCTGCCATCCCACCTGCTTACAATTTTTTTTATTAAAATAAATATTTTTTCATGATATTTAATTGAAACTTATAGATATTTTGAAAGAAAAATTAATCATTGAAATTATTATAAAAAAAGAAAAAAAAATTAAATGCAAAAATTCGCACCATAAACCCAATCGCGGCAAATTTCGAGCAGAAACGGCACCTAAAATAAAAACTGAATTTCCCTACTTGATACCCGTAAAGCAGATGGGCAGAAAAAATGGTTGTGAGTGCCCATCGTCTATAAATTTGCTGACAGACAATGTTTCTCATCATTAATCTTTATTTATGCAACACTAAAAAGATGACAGACAATACTCTTCCTCTATAAATTTGATGACGGACAACCCTCTATACGTGTGAAGATGAGCAAAAAATGATCGGCAGAAAATGATGGGCAATGCCATCCTCTATAAATCTGCTGACTTTGTTAAGTTGGTATTATAATCAAGTACAATAGTTTAGCATTAAACGGTTATTGGTATTTATTGGTATTTTTAATACTAAATTGAAGAAACTCGATACGAGTTTTGAAGGTATCTAAAAAAAAAGGAAATATGAGAAAAAAATGGTAGAGAGAGAAAATAATTATGCAAATGAATAGAGTTTACTTATTTTCTCTCTTGTAGATTTCTGTCGTAGATTGCATGATAAAATGCGAAGTTTAGTAAGATTGGTGGGATTTTTTGTGATGGAATGAATGCCTTCTCTGAAGTGTTTGTAACTATTTAAAATAACTCTTTATTTCTAATTACTAAAAAATAATTATTCATGGCTAATTTGCAAGAATATACTTTTGCTAGTGATGGAGATGTCAAGAAACTTCCACATTCAAGAAAACAATATTTCATTAACCACAATCTTTTTCATTTAAAATATATATTAGAACTCATGTCATAATTGAATTTACATTTGCTCCAATTGAGAGATTGAATGAAAAGTTTAAGGGGATTTTGAATTCCAAAAACAACATTAAAATGATACAATCATTTCCATGAAAAAGACAATCAAGAAAGTAAATATTTTTTTATGTTTGCACAAAATAATTGAATTGGATTCCTGAATATTTATTTGGCATCTTAATAGTAAGAAATTATTCAAGATTACGATAAAACTCACTTGATATCTCATCTTCAAGTTATCCAACTTCCTCCTCATCGGGAAGCAATTGGAGTGAATACAGTGAAGCAAAGCAAGTGAAATGTGTTTCCGTGTGCATGTATCCCTGGCCCATTTATATAATAATTATATTTTTTTTATTAAATTATTATAAAATTAACTTAAATTTAAATGTGTTCATAATATTATTCACTCAATTCATCTTTAAAGTTAATTTTCAAATTTTTATTTTTAAAAATAATGTATGATAAATATGCTTATTATTTTTTTAAAAAAGAATTAATCGATTTAAGCAACTGACTAAATCGCCCGGTTGATTTTGGTATCATTACTAAATCGATAGATTGGTTTAATGTCCATTTTGCACACTAGTGTAAGTTTTTCCTTTTCATGTTCTATCTGCTGCTTATATTTTTGTAGGAAATTTAGGAAACTTCACGCAATGCTCATTATATGTTCACACTCGTATTTAGTCGTGGTTTCGGTTTGGTTTTTGTCTGTTTTGTACCAAACTATATCTTTGATTTTAAAAAATTGGATCCAATCAAATGTCCGAAAATATGGAACCATTAATTTGGTTTGATTTCGGAACCGATTCAATGTCTTTTTTTTTTTTTTGTTAATTCTTTAAAAAATAAGTATACCAATATAAAAGTGATTTGCTTCCGGCGGTTCATTCGTTCACCTCATCAATGAATGAGAAAGTTCTAAACATTTACAAGTTCGGACCTTACATTCAATTTTTTTTTTGTAAAATTAGTTTCAAATAGATAATAACAACTAATATGAAAAAAGTAAAGTTTGAGAAAACCATTTAAAATATATTGACATTTGAAAGATAACAAAATATTTACTGTAAGAAATTGATATTCGAGACTTAAGAAAACAATCATGGTGTGTCTCACTTACTTAGAAGATAACTTTATATGACTTATTTACCATATATATTTATATATGTTGATGTTTTGTGCTAAAAATTTGATATGATTCATTGGTTCGGTTTGATTTTTCGAGGCACCCTAGTCGTATCATTTCTTGCTCTATATGCTAGACTGTCCCGCAAAAAGTGAGTTAAAATTGTATTGTTTTTTTAGTACATTGTATAGGTTTTGACTTCTTGAGATTTATCTCCGTTATTTTTATGTTTATTCAATATAAAATAGGGTGCTTGTGGGCACACAATCCTTCGAGTTAAAGTAAGTTCTATACGCTTTGCAAGAATGAATAAGTAAAATCATGACATCATATTTAATTTGTTTTTTTTATAAACTGTATAAATTTATCATAATTATCACCGGTAATGCTTTAGTGAGAATATCAACAATTTCATAGTGATTCAAATTGAATTTAGATGATGATGCATCAATTTGGATGATAATATGCCAATTTGGATGATAATACTCAATTGAGAAGATGATGCGTCAATTGGGAATGTAAGGACCTAACTCAAATCAGAGTCTAAACCTAAGTCCAACTATAAATGCATGAAAATAATGTTCGACAACTAAAGCATGTAATGCTTTAGCGAGAACGTTAGCAATTTAATAATGATTCGAATTGAATTTAGATGATGATGCACTAATTTGGATGAAAATATGCCAATTTGGATGATACACCTCCGGAACACAATTTTCTATGATTCTAAATTATAGTCATAAGTGGCTAAAAATTTCTCATTTCTGGTTTTTTCTCAAAACACCCCTACTTTTACCTTTAATGACTCTTTTTTATATTCTCTCTTGCAACATCACTAAGCTAAAAAAAATGGTAAAATATTTGTGTTTACAAGCATTCTGGTAATTTTTAATGGGTGAAATAAACTTATTTCTTACAAGCAAAAATGAATATAAGAGTAAATGTCTTAAATTAAATAATAGAAAAAGATATATACTTTCCCTATCTTAAATAAAGTAAACGAAAAGATTTGGCCTCCTTCCTCCTCTCTAATGAGTTCATCCCCCGAGGATGTGAAGGAGAGAACCAAAATGTAAGGAATATTCTATGAGATTACAATGATAAGTTAAAAATCTTCTCTCATTTAATGGAAACAATGTTTTTACCTTCTTTATCGTCCCTGCAGATTTATCCAAACAAATCAAATCGTTTCCTATTAGAAGGAATATCTTTCCACCGGAGGCGCTAAGAAGACTAATAGATGTATCTCTAAATTCTCCCGGAACAATAAAATCTTTAATCCAATAATTTTTCCTTTCCATCCTCCACACTTGAATTTGAGATGGCTTCCTCATGAAAACTATGGCATAAACGGTGGAATCGAATGCTTGAAGTATGGCACGGTGGGAGTAAGGTCCAACTTCCAAGTCAAAAATCACTTCAAATTTTTCAGTTTCAACATCAAGAGCATATATAACGTTGTTTCTCTTTTTTTCTTTTCCCATCCAATATACGACTCCATTCATATAAACTCCATAAGATGCAAGAGTTATGGGAGAAGACAGGTACACAGATGTCCATTGATTATGGTTCTTACCCAATCTTAAAATTTCCAACTTGCAACCGGAATAGGCTTCGAACAATTTGTATTGCTTGGTTTTCGGGCTGAAACCAAATCCTCT
>JBBMEF010026694.1:0-16801 GCA_037832685.1 Sicyos baderoa | reverse complement strand
ATAACAAATAAAACAACCTATTACAAAGAAGCCCTCATCTCAGTCTTTATTACAAAAGTACCCTTATATATCTAATAATTCAAACAAATTTTAATATTTGAGAAGTAAATCAATTTAAAACAAGTTATGGTTTTATTTTTATAATTTTATAAAAGAAAAACATTTTATCTTTTCAACTATATATGTATATATATTAAAATAAATAGGCACAAACATGGCAAAGAAAGGCCAAAATTCCTCCAAAAATTGTCTATTCTGCGATCCAAAAATTGTGTGACATGAAGTTTTTTTTTTTCTTCTTCTTCTTTTCTTTTTGTTCCAAATTACATACGAGGGAATGTAACATCAAAACTTCAAAAATTACAAAAGCCCCTTTCTCAATCATCTCCGAATTAAATGAAATTGAAATTCGGCTTTGCCTAACTCCTCCACCAAACATGCCCTATTGTGGACAGCAATGGGTAGGGTGACAAACAAATGAAGATAATAATATTTGGTGTAATAAATAAGAACCACTAGACAAGATATTTTTTCCTTTGGGGTTCAAAATGCACTGCACTCCTCTTGACACATGGCCATGGAATTTCCACCATTCCTCAACTAACAATTTCAGTGCCACTAATATATATTATATAATTATTATTATAAACCTTCCCAATTCAATCATCTTCTCCATCTTCCTTTTCCTCTGCAAATTCCTCAACCAGTCATGGCGACCATGACCAGATTCCACAGCCCTTTCAATCTCTCTTCCTCTGCTTTCTCAAGAACCCACTTCCCCCTTCCAGCTTTCCGGGAATCCCTACTTGAGATTTCTCCATCTCAGAGGAGTTTGTGTAACTTTGGGGGAAAACCCGCTTGTGGGCGGAGGAACAAAGTGGCTCAAGTGAGATCCGCCGTCGTAGAGGCGCCGCCGCCGACGGCGGAAGGGGTGGGCGGTGAAATTGGGCCGACGACGCCGACGAAGAAGGTTCGGATACTCGTGGCCGGGGGTGGAATCGGGGGTTTGGTCTTCGCGTTGGCGGCGAAGAGGAAAGGGTTCGACGTGGTGGTCTTCGAGAGGGATATAAGTGCGGTTAGAGGAGAAGGGCAGTACAGGGGGCCGATTCAGATACAGAGCAATGCTTTGGCGGCTTTGGAAGCCATTGATATGGAGGTGGCTGAGGAAGTTTTGAGAGTTGGTTGTATTACTGGTGATAGGATTAATGGACTTGTCGATGGGGTTTCTGGAAATTGGTATGTTTTCAGTTTCTATCTCTTTTGAACTGATTATTCTTGAATCTATTGATTCCTCTTAGAATTTGTTACTCTCTAGAATCAACTTTCATGGCTTCCAATTGGATTTGCTTCTTAAAACTTAGAGGGGGTGTTTGTTTGTTGAATTTATAGAGGATTTAAAAGAAGAATAACTCCTAATTTTTGCTACTAAAAATAATTACTTATTTCTGACCGCTCATTTCTAGTTATTTATTTCTAACTACTTAAAATAGCTTCTCATTTCTAACTAATCAAAATAACTTATTTTTAACCACTCATTTCTAAGTATTCTTTTTTAAATATTAATTTCAAATTCACATGTAAACAATTTATTGTCTAATTGCTCTACAAAAAGATCTCAATTTTTAACTACTTAAAATAACTTCTCAAATTTAACTCCTCATCCAAACACCTCGAGAATTTAGCTATGACGTCAAATTGTCAACAGCTTAGACATTCGACTGAAAAAGATGAATGACATGCTGCACTCCTCATCTGCGTAGCTTTTGGATTGATCGGTGATTTAATATATATGATTCAACATGGTATCAAGTCCCGTCAAGTTATTTTCCTCCCCTATTAAAATTGATTTTCATTTATTGAGAATTTCTCAAATTTCCAACCCGGCATGGAGAGTGTTGTTGATATAATTAAATTTACCTCAACCCATCAACTTAAACTTTTGAGTTGACGGGTGATTTAATATAATTCAACGATAAGCATTCTTGTGTTCCTTTAAACGCTCATCAGAAGATTGCATTTAAAGGTTTTATTTGTGGTGGCTTTGTTTAGAAAGAAATTAAAAAGTTATAGAAAATAATAGAGTCCTTTTAATAGTTTTTGTGATATTGTACATTTTATGAATGTGACTATCTTCCAACAAATGGTTACTCAGCTTGCTGGTTTTACTATTATGCATTAATTGAGATGCTAATTTTCATATCACTGTTACATGAGATATGTGTAACTCTCTTATCTAAGAAGTATATGTAACTCTTTACCAGGTACATCAAGTTTGACACATTCACTCCTGCAGCAGAACGAGGACTTCCCGTCACAAGGGTTATTAGTCGGATGGCGTTGCAACAAATTCTTGCCCGAGCTGTCGGGGATGATGTGATTATAAATGATTGTAATGTTGTTGAATTTGAGGATAAGGGAGATAAGGTTATTTCCCATCGCTTAGAGCTTTGTGATCAACATTATTGTTACACAACACATTTGTTATGTTTATTTTCCATTGACATGTTATCATCTTATCTTTCTGCATTATGCACCTTTAGGTTAAAGTAATTCTTGAAAACGGAGAGCAACATGAGGGCGATATTCTCGTCGGAGCGGACGGTATATGGTCAAAGGTACTATTACACATTGCTATTTCCTTATTTTCTATTTGAATTTAACCTGTTCTCTATTTGTTGTTTTATTAATGAACATTCGTTGCTATATGATTTATGATGACAGGTTCGAAAGGGTCTATTTGGACCCTCAGAAGCAGTATATTCTGACTATACCTGCTATACCGGTATCGCTGACTTCATACCGGCCGACATTGATACTGTTGGGTAAGATTAAACTCTTTATTGAAATTCATGAGGCCAAATCTTCTAGTATTCTATTTTAAGACATGTTTTTGATTTGTAAGTTAAAACTCTTTATTGCAATACATGAAGCCAAACCTTCTAGTATTGTGTTTTAAGACCTGTCTTTTTATTTGTATTCTGAAGGTACCGAGTGTTTCTGGGACACAAACAATACTTTGTTTCCTCGGATGTCGGTGCAGGAAAGATGCAGTGGTATGCATTTCATAAGGAGCCACCCGGTGGCACTGATACCCCGAATGGTATGTCTATGATCGATTTTTCGACCTTTTATAATTGATTAAAATCTTACCTCCTCCACCGAAGAGAAAAATAAAATGCGTACAAAAGGCGAGGGTCTGATTGAAGGTGTTCACCTTGGCTTCTTTAGAGGCGCAATACGTCAATACTTTTTAGGTGCATAGCCTGTGGCCATAGGCGAGGAAAGGCGATAGCCTTGAAAACACTGATCTATATAATAAATCTTCTTAGTTAAATCCTTTACGAGGGATGAATGTATTCCTCCAGTAGTTAGGCATGCTTAAGTAAGGAGGGTGATTCTCATTGTAGCTCTTTATGACTTTTTATTTATGTTTCTTTTTGTTTTTTAACTTTTGTAAGAATATGGTATGATGTTCTTTGTAAAACACTTCAATCAATCTAACCAGAACACTTCAAATAATTATCAAATCAATTATGATGAACCTTTAATTGAGGAGCAAAAAATAACAAGAAAGAGGAAGAATACAACAAAACTATAGTGGCTCGATAAACAAATGATCTATGTGCACTCAGGTCCTCCACTAATAACAACCAGCAAGCTACAATCCATAGAACTCTCTCTGACTCAGAATCTCCAATTCTCGAATGGATTACGTGCACCCCTTTCGAACCATCTTTTTCCCCAATCTAGCTCAACTCATACTCAATGCGTGATCTGATTCTCAAGCACACTCAATTTACATGAGTTCTTACCACTCTGCTTTTGCAAACTAACTTGTGATGGGAGCAATTCAAGTGATAACAACTTGTCTACCAACATGTAGTAGAATGTCAGGAGTTTGTTTCCCAGGCTCATGCTTTCTTGAATAACATTTGATTGGCTTCCTGGCAGGCAAAAAGGAAAGACTGCTTAAACTATTTGATGGTTGGTGTGACAATGTAATAGATCTGATACTTGCCACTGATGAAGATTCTGTTCTTCGACGTGATATATACGATCGCACACCCATTTTCACTTGGGGAAAGGGTCGTGTAACTTTGCTTGGGGATTCTGTACACGCTATGCAGCCGAATATGGGTCAAGGAGGATGCATGGCTATTGAGGTACTCATTTTCCATCTTGAGCTGTAACTTCTGATCTCTAAGCTTGTTACTGCTAAGTTTTAGCAACCACAAACAATGTATTTTCTCTAATACTCGACACCGCACATTGAAGTTTCTTGCTCCAAATGTGGTAAACTAGGGTAACATGTGGTGTTTTTTGAAACAAGGGTAACCACGCCCGTCCCTAGACCAGGGTAACATATGGCGGTTATGCTTACCATTTCTCTTCGTTGATTACAGGATGGTTATCAACTTGCACTTGAGCTGGATAAAGCATGGAATGAAAGCATAGTCTCAGGATCTCCTATCGATGTCGTTTCTTCGTTGAAGAGGTATGAAATTTTTTATTTCAATGTTGGCAGTGATTAAAATTTAAAATTCATATTATATTTTAAAAACAAAACTAAAAAACCATTCAAATGTAGCACACATGCATGTAAAGCAATCCTTTGGAAGGAAACATAGAAATGATAGTTACTCTACATTAAGGATTTCTTTATCCATATTTCCTAATAAGTAGCATTGTAAGACTGAACTAATCTGTTACTGGCCTTTATTTTATTAATTTTTATTTTTATAAATGATCATCCTAGTTATGAGAGTACTCGTCGAATTCGGGTTGCTGCAATCCATGGAATGGCCAGAATGGCTGCACTGATGGCTTCCACTTATAAAGCTTATTTGGGAGTAGGACTTGGCCCTCTTTCGGTAAGAAATCAATGAATATTCTTACTTTCAATAATAGATTAACTTGTGTATGTGGGCAAGGATGCACAGTATGACTGATGAGTTTCGATCAATCCTCTAGTTTTTGACACAGTTCCGAATACCGCATCCAGGACGTGTTGGTGGAAGGTTTTTTATTGATCTTGCAATGCCCTTGATGCTTAATTGGGTATTAGGTGGTAATAGGTATATTCCTTAATTTCTCTCTTTCATCTTCTTCTTTTGAAAGGAAAATGTATTACTGAAAAATTATACAATTCAAAGCTTTCTTTAGGAGTATATAAAGAAACTTAAAGGTGCTACTAGAGGTTAGAACGATCCCTAAAGGTACTTGTCTTTATATATAATCGAGGCATCGGAGCTTTGCCCCATTACATACCCGGAGGCCCTCCTGCCTGCCCCAAGACTCGGACCTAGGAGAAAAGTACTTGTCCATATGAAACCTTCTCTAATTTTTATACTAGGTTTGGAATGAATTTTTTAATAAAAAGACGCTCTCATTTCTGCAAGCACTCATGGAAGAAGTACTAATTAAACTCTAACTTGGATCAGATTTGCAATTTTTACCTTTTCTAATTAATGTTGCCACTTCCATTCTATTGTCATAAATAACACTTGTTATGCAAGTGGACACTTTGTTTGCCCATATGTTTCAGAAAGAACCATTTTGTATATCCCTTTGTTTTCTAATGAATCGTCTCTATTTAAGAAAGGGGATTGTATTTTTTTTTTTTTCGAATTAACAGACACTGACCCTTTCTAACTGCTGACACAAAATTATTAACATACTATAGAGAAACTCTCTCCTATTAGTATGAATCTGAAAAAAATTAAAATAAGAGTTCAATTTTCTTCTGCAGTTCAAAATTAGAAGGAAGGCCACCATCATGCAGACTCTCAGACAAAGTATGTTATGTAGAATTTTAATTTTATGTGCAGTCTGTTCATTGCAACTGCAAGATTGGACCTTATTCCATTTTTTATTTTCGTCGTTGAAACTTATTTTCTTCAACAACCTGTGAAGGCAAATGACGAGTTACGCAAATGGTTCGAAGACGACGACGCCTTGCAGCGTGCTATTAAGGGAGAGTAAGATCACAATTCCGATAGTTCGTTTAATGTTAAGATCACTCCAGTTCTACTCAACTATGCATTGAAAATGTGTGCCTGTTTACTTCTTAGATGGTTTCTATTGCCTCAAGGAGACGAAGCTATTGTTTCACAGCCCATTCTCCTTAGCAGAGACGAGAACCAGACCTGTTTGATTGGGTATGCTTTTGTGCTCGTTTCTTTCGAGTAGATCGGTTTACATTCGTAAAGGGCATTGTTTTATTGATAAGTATGATTGCAGACGTGGAGAGCAGGACGTAGATTCAGGGTTGTCGATCGCTTTACCGTCGCCTCAGGTGAATTGACTACACTCTATATGGTTGATAAGAATTCCATAACTGCTGGTGTTTGAAAGTTGAAACAAACTCACTCATTTGCTTCGGTTATTCGTTCCTGAATAACAGATTTCCGAAAAGCATGCTCGTATTCATTACAAAGATGGGGCCTTCTTCTTGACTGATTTGGGGAGTGAACATGGTACCTGGCTCTCTGAGTAAGTATATTTTATGAGAATTCTTGTACTTTCTCTGGAAATATAGCAGCACATGATCAATGTCTGCCATAAATGGTTATAAAGCTCATGATATATCCTTTCGAATATGGTTGCAGTCAAGAAGGACGGCGGTACCGTGTGCCTCCCAATTTTCCAGTACGCTTCCATCCATTCGATGGTATCGAGTTTGGTTCCGATAAGAAGGTAACTGATGACCGAAAACATGAGTGTTTTCTTCTGTTTAGCCCTCAATATACCGACGAATTCCTTCGTCTCCTAATCTTATAATCATTGTTTCTATCTATGAATATACACAGGCGGTATTTCGTGTGAAGGTGATAAGATCTTCAGTTGAAAATGATAGAGAAAAAGTAGAGATAAACTCATGAGGCAATGTGGAAAAGCAGCTCCATATTCTCAGTTCATAGTTTTACAGATTTGAACATAAAATTATTGAAGGTTTTGAATGCAACAACTGATTTGTGTTCTCTAAATTTAGAGTGTAAAGAATCTAGCAACAACACCATACATCTGTATACTGATTTTTAAAAGACATTAAAAGTATACACCAAAATGTTTAGATGTAATATTATTGGTATCTGTACTTTGGTTCTCTTACTTAGAAAAAAAACAAACTATATTCCTCAATTAGGTTCTGAATTTTGAGTTGATGATTCAGAAAAATCAAACATGGCCTAATTTATAAGTTGTCTTTGTAGTAACTAATTTTTAGCATTCCAACTTCAAAAGAGTTGGCAAAAAATAATAAAAGGAAGGAAAGCTTGTGTTGAAAACTCCACTAATTTTGAATCCTCTGGATCCTCTCTTCTTCATTAATTAATTTTCATCCTCATACTAGATAAATAAATAAGAAATAGTAAAAAGTGTTTCATATACTACATTTTTAAAATGAAATTTGGTATTCTTTAAAAGTAAGTACGATGTAGATGGAAAATAAAATATAAATAAAATAAGTATTATAAAATACAATTAAAAAAAAATTGTCTTAGTTTATAATATACATATATATATTATTTTAGGTTACGATATATTATTCTTTTAAATTTCCAATTTTCAATAGGTTACTTGAAAATAATAGTCAAGATTATAGACATAAAATATTATTCTTTAAATAAAAAATAAAAGAAGAAAATAAAAAATAATCTTACTAGTATGAATCTCATAAAATGTGTTTGTTTGAAAATATATTGCAAATGCTATATTTGTAATAATTAATATTTTTTTATATTTTTTATATAAATATATTTTAATATTATATTATAGATATTTATTAATATATTATTATTTATTAATTATGTGTTATTAATATAATATTATTATTATTATCGATAATTATGATTGTTAATTTTTTTTTTTTAAAAATGACTATATTTATAATTATTTTTTAAATTAAACTAAATTTATAAATTTCTCAAACATATTTGTATGAAAACTGTATTACGATGAACTTTATATTCTCTATCCTCATTAATATTATCTCAATTTGTAAAAAAAGAATAATAATAATAATAATAATAATAATAATAATAATAATAATAAATTGTATTAGAAGTCTATGAGGTTTATTTATGCGTAAACCCTACCTAAAATGTGTTATTGCTCAAATGAATGAAAACTAAATTGGACCCGTATTATGATGTTTATTTGTTGCAACAAAAAATAATAATTGAATCGTGTAAAAATTGCATAAATGAAATAGAAAATTGAAAATTTGTTATGTATATCAATTTTAGGGCTTTTTATTAGAATTATAACACATTTTTATTAAAATTTGTTTATACCAAAATTTTAAGTGATTGAACTCAATCGAACTCAATCAATAACTAGTGATTGAACAGGAACTCAATTAGTTTGTTAAGCGATTGAGTTCAATCACTAGTTATTAATTGAGTTCGATCGAGTTTAATTACTCAGAATTTTGATTTATGTATAATTATTTTTAATTTTGTATTATACATATAATTTTTTAGTCAATTTTTGTTATACATGAAAAATCCTCTACAAAATATGGTGCGTTTGTTCAAGCTGAAAAAGAATAAATTGGAAGAATTAGTCAACGGTCAGGCACCGCCTCTGCAAGGTCTCGCATGTGATCCCACCATCACCGGCACCGGCAAGGCATGTCCTTCACGTGACACTTCCATATGAGCACGTGCAACGCTACAAAAAGTTTCAGTTTAATGAGTCAAATATTTCACACCAATCTTATTTTTAGATTCATAAAATTGTTCTTCCAATAAAATGTATATAAAAAATAAAACGTGAAAATACCGTTGGAATTCAAAGAAATAACTGAATTGGTGGTGGCCACATTCAATTATGGCCGAACTTTGGTTTGTCCATAAAAAAACAAATAGTAATAATCAAATAAAATAAAATAATTTGCTCTGCATGCATATGGTAAATGGGATGTCGGTTACATTATTACATATAGTAGCCACAAATATTTAAATTGGTTAATAAAAAACACTCAAATTTCAACTATGAAATAATTTAGTCATTAGAAATATATATATATATATATATTAATGGTAAGTTCATTGTTTTCTTTTCCTTTTTTTTTGAAAAATTACTTAAAATTCAAAATCTAATGTAGTTTCTATATTTCAAAATTAAATAATTTTACCAAATTTTTTTAGTAATAATCACTTTTATTTTTTATATATTTTTTAATTTACTTTATATCTATTAAATTAAATTTACATAAAAATTAAAATAATCATTTCAGGAATATATTAATATTAAAAACTAGTCTAATCATCATTTTAGTTAAAATTATACTATGTAACTAACAATTTTATTGTCTTATGAATTAAACGTGATCGAGCATTAAAATTTTCAAAATAAAATGAAATGTTCGATTTTGAAATTTATAAACTAGATTCTAAATATAAAGGTTAAAGAAGTATTTATTATTATTTATAATTAATACTATTTTAATATAGATATTCAAATTTATAAGCTTTAAATTATTAACTGTTTGAAGTAGCTTGTGTGTATTTCGACTAATGTCACATGATAGTTAGGTACTATAAATTGAACTCATCATCTTATACATTTCAATGTCTTCTTTTATCATTTGAATTATTTCTCGATAATTTTAAGCTCTTAGATATTAGATTACATATTTGATGTCACTTGAGTTAAAACTCTCCTTCCTAGGTAAGTTAATAACTAAAATGTAGTTCATATTTATTTTCTTAGAAAACAAATAATTTAAATAAGCCAATATCATTATTGTTAAAGTGAAATTTGGAGACTGTTTTGTGTTTGAATTTATGGCTTGGTTTTTACGTACTTTTATGATTGAATTTTTAGGTTATTTCCATCACTTTTCAGTTTTGAGTGTCTGGTTGGTTTGAATTTTGTGGGTGGGTCCCATCAAACTGGACTTGGTATAGAAGTAAGTTTTTTAATTTATTTTGATCCTATCACTTATTCCAATTTAAAGCTTAATATGGTGAAATTAAAGTTTGTAAAGTCAAAAGACTCAAAATTGATTTCCAATGCAAATTATAGTTATAATTAAAAAAGGAGGGAAAATAGTGCCCACATACATAAAACGTAAGAACACTACTAAGTTTTTTTCAATAAAATTTCTAAATAATTTGAATTCACCACTAATTATTTATATCCATAATTATAGTAAAATCTTTGTAGCTACGTTTCATCGATAATATCTAGATGTAAAAAAATTGGGGTAGAATACTATATATATATTATTTTTTTATATCTGTGACTGTCCGGGCCAGCTTGCGTACACAAGCGCACCTCGACTAATGTCACGGGGCATACCGCATGATCCTATAACATTTGGATGCCAAGGAAACTCGTAGGTATTAATTTGAAATTAATTCCTAGGTAGGTGGCCACCATGGGATTTGAACCCATCACTTTATGCACCCCAAGGCCCTCCATAACCAATTGGGCTACCCCATGATGGTTATACTATATATTTATATTTCCTTAAGAAAGTAGGTGAATACTAACTAACTTTTAAAAATAAAAAATAAACTTTTAAAATTTAGTTTGATTTCTACAAATATAGGTAAGAGATAAACATTCATGTAAAAGAAAACATATGATAAAATAGTTGCTATAAGCCTAAATTATTATTAAAAAACAAAAAATTAAATTGTTATTAAAAGAAGCCTAAATAAATTGAATTGATCGATCACCGTCACTTAATTTTTCAATACTCATTAAATCACTCAGTAAAAACCCCTCATTTTACTTTGAGCTCACAAAAAATTATTACTTTTGCCCATAAATGTTAATCTTTTTTATTATACCTTAATAGAGATTAAAATAATTATGAATAAATTGAGGGGAAAAAAATTACTTTTAAAAAAAAAAAAAAAAGTTATTAAATTAGGCTAAACAAAATAGTTTCAAAATTTTGTTTTTATTTTTGGACGACCCAAAATTCAAATATTTATTTTATAAAGAAATCAAAAACAAAATGTAGCTAATCTTTTTGTTTAAAAACCAAATTATCAATGAATATTTGTATTTTTCATTCTTACATATTTATATACTTTTCATTCTCGGTTTGATTTTTGACAATGGTAAAAACCATTTTACATATTTATACAATTACTGCTTAAAAAAAAACTATTATAAAATTAAGCGATGTCTTCTGACAATTATTAAGGTGTGTCTAAACTAACTCGAACAAACATGAATATAATAATAATAATAAATAAATAAAGATGGGAGGATTGATGAGTAAATAAAGCATGGGTGAATTTGATCAGGTGGGTTGTGTCAGGTATCTCAAGTAGCCAACTTGGGCCTCACTTTGGGCCCACTTAACTCTATCTCTATTCTGGTCTCCCAAGTCAAAAAAAAAAAATAATAATAATTAAAAAAAATAATTAACCGACCAATCCAAGTGGTATTGTCGTTTTGAGGGTAAAGTCACATGATTTTTTCAACGGTAAAAACGTATTTTTTTTAAAAAAGAAATCTGTATACATTAAAATTCACATTTGAGACTTGATAGTAATATGAAAAGAGATATAGGTTAAAGATTTAATTTTAGTATAAATTGGGAGAGTGGATTACAATTATCGACTCTTTCGAATCGTTGGCGTTGATCTTGAACTAGTTTAATTAAATCACTGCACCACTAACCCTTTTACGTGCACCATATCACTTTATATACCTCAAGATCCTCCATAACCAATTAGACTACTCCATAATGATTAAAATATACCGAAGTAATTGATAACACATTCAACCGAAATAAGTCAAAAGTGGTTTTGTTAATTTGTTTTATTATTATTTTTTTTATTAAATTTTCAATAATGAGTCAAAACTCATCTCAAAATCGGTGAAATAAAAATGCCTTTATTATTTTTAGTGCAATCACAACTCTCATCTAGTTCCCTTTACTTTTTTTTGTTTTTTTTTTAAATTTTACATTCTCGACTGTTTGAGTCAGTTTGCGCACAGCTCGACTAATGTTATGAGACATACCGTCTGATTCTATAATATTTAAATGTCAAAGAAACTCGTAGAAAATTAATTCCTAAGTAAGTGGCCATTATAGAGTTTGAACTCATATTTTTATGCTCTCCAAAGCCCCCTTTAGCCAATTGAACCCATACCCTTCTTCTTCCTTTTTTTTTTTTCCTTCTTCTTCCTCTTTTTAGTACTATTTCTGGCATGGTTTGTATCCAATTATTATTATTATTTATGCAATTTTAGAATAAATTACAATACAGTGTAGAAATTGATAAATTAATGTTGGTTCTATGAGAATGAAGAAAAAAAAGTTTATGAGATTTTGGCTAAGATTCAAGGTTGGGATTTGTTACCCATTGTCATGTGCAATCTCAGTTTTTTGGTCTTATGCTCCAAGGCAAACCTAAATCAAACTAGTGGCCCCAACTCTTTTTTATTTTTTTTTTTCATTTTGGATGCACTTGAATTTTTCTTCCTTTTTTAAAGGGGGAAAAAAAAAGAATTTTGTATATTTGTTTGAAAGCAATTTATAACATCAGTCAATGAATAGCTTTTTTTCTTTTGACCTTTTTTCAACATTTTTGGATTGTGTTTGATTGCATAGAGCTGCACCTTGTTGTTTCTGTAAAAAGATAATCAGTTTAGAGCCAAGTTTTATGTGTCAGTTATTTATTACTTTTTTTAGCCTACCAAAAAAATCTAAATCTTTCCCAAAATCCAACATTTTTAATTAGTTTTTCAATTATTTAAAGAAAAAAAAAAGGTTGTTGAAAGAAACAGTCCACTCTACTTCATCTGTTATCCCATATTATGCATCTATCTCAAATAGACTTCTCAAATGAATATACACTATTTTTGGCTTACATTTATGAGGAAAGGAGAATGAGAATATTAATTTCTTTTAATTAAGGAGAAATTAGAATAAGAATAAGGGAATTTTGCATGTATAGCAAAAAAGGTAAATATTTTCGTTTATAGCTCAAAATTAAAATTATTTCATTTGTAGCAGAAAATCTAAATTGACTTCTATCACTTGTTGAATTCTTTTAGTGATAGAATTCAATCAATGATATACTCATTTTATCAGTGCTTGAATTTTTTATGAGTGATAGAACTTCAAATTGAGTTTCTATCACTAGTAGAACTCAACTAGTGATAGAAAAAATCTGATATAAATGAATTATTTTAAAAATTGTGTTATAAATATAATACAATGTGTTGCTGATGGTAAATTTTCTAAAATTAATTATGAGAGTGGTGAAATTATTTTAAAAAATTATTAAAACAAAATGAATTGAGGTGAAGTGAATGATTAGGGAGAAAATTGTTACTTGTATTTAAAATGATAATGCGAAGATAAAAAAAAAGTAATTATAAAATTAATAAAAGAAAATAAAATTGATTGTGATGAGAATAATTATTATTTCTAGCCGTTTTTTACTTCTTTTTTTCTTTTGATAATGGTTAGTGTATGAATTATAAGGAATGATTTTTATGACTTAAATATGGATAAGAAAATTATTCTCGTATAATTATTTTCATTCTCTACTTAGGAAATTGAAATAAGTGTACTAATATATATATAAATAAAAAGATTACGAACTTTTAAGATTACGAACTTTTAAAATCATAATAAGAAATTCTAAAGTGAAAAAAAGTCCTACTAAGTTAATTATGAGTTTAGGTGTTAACAAAAAAAGATTGGAAGTTTCTTTAAATTTTGGGAAGGAGTGATCCATCCTCTTTTGAAATTCTATGATATATAGAGTAGAATATTACTATGGTCTCCAAATTTAGATATTTATTATATTTAAAGTGCAATTTTAATTAGTAAATTTTTGATATTTATTTTATCTTAGTTTGTCAACTTTCAAAATTTTAATTTTAATATTTTCCAGATTGGTAGATCTCGGAAGTTTCAATAAACTTAAAATTGATTTCATAATAAGAATAAATAAAAAAAAAAAAAAAAAAACTTTAAAAAGTTATCACATTTGTCTATAAATTTTAAAATATGTTCAAAGAAATTTTAGGTGTCAACTAACATTTTTATTTAAAGTATTCAAAAAAATAAAAATAAAAAAATAAAATAAAAACATTTTTATTTAAAGAAACTTTTGATGTATTTTATAAAAGTATTTTAAAATGCAACCAAATCCTTGTAAAAATAGTATTCCTTTCATTAAAAGAAGTAAATTGAAATGTTGAACTCTTTTTCAACTTTTAAATTACGGTAATTAAATACAATTTTGTCTTTAAACTTCAACCATGATTTCATTTTAATTTTTAAAATTTTAAGTCATTTAGAATTTAAAATTTGAAATTTATTATATTCTAATGTTCAAACTTTTAAAATTTCTATTTTAGCCTCTAAAAAAGTTGTTTTTGTTTTGGTCCCTACAAAAAAGAATAATAGTAAACTGGTCATTATAATATTTTTTGTGTTTTTTGTTTTAACATCGTATTTTTCTATAAAATTTTAAAATATATTTATATTTTATCTTTGATTGTATTAAACTTAATAACATTATTGAACCAATTTCAATTATTAACTTCAAATTCTAAAGTTTTTTTACTAAAAATAAAAATGAATTAAAACTAAAATTAAAATTTTAAAAATTCAAAAATTAAATCCGAGAATAAAGCTCTTGATAAACCAAAAAAATATTTTACCTTTTAAAGTAACAAGGCTCTTATTCCAACCATTACACCTCCTAATCTCTATTTTCCTCTTCTTTTTTTCAATAATTGCTCATATTTTTTGCTCTCATTCTTATTTTTATAATAAAAAAACATATTTTAACAATAAATAATATAAAAAAGGAAATGGTTGTAATGTAATGACAACAACGAGGCGTCGTGGCGCGTGGCGCGTGAATCTCGATGCCCTAATCTCAAAGCACAGTACACACGTGCGGGTGTGTACGTAGTAGTTTACTTTCGCAGTTCAGCAAAACTATGTTGTCGTTTCAACCTAATTTATTATCTTCAATTATTAATTACAATTTCTGTTTTTTTTTTTTTCGAATTTAATTACAATTTCTGTTCATGCTTAGTTTCAAAAAATATATAATATATATATATATGTTATATAAATTCTTTCATTTTGTTTATTTACTACAAAAATGCTAGTGCATTTTGGAATGGAACCTCTGTCTTCTGAAATAATGGGGTATTGGGAACAGCAATATTATCCACCTATAATTAACTTTTATATTATTTCATATTCTAGTATTTAATTTTTAAAAATAACTATTTGAATTCATTGTCAGTTATTTAACCCGTAGACAACATATTATGTATCATCTACTACAAAATGGTAATGCATACACAATTGTAGGTGTGTTGGTTATTTTAATTTGTGTTGATTCAATTCAAACTCAGAATCACGAATTTTTAATTATAAAAAGTAGTATTATACTCGTGTTTTATTTGAAAACAATAATACTTTTTACACGCGTTAGATTACTCGAACTCGAGATTCCCATTAAGTCGCAACCTCTATGTTCCAATCCAATGGGTCGGGCGGTCTCGTATACCCAACATCTCGAGAGGTTGGGGAGCTCAACATTACCCCAAAAGACTAGAAAGCTCAATATGACTTATCTACAAGTTGGAAAACTTTATCCAATTCTTCAACGCCTAAACTCATATCTGTTGACAATAAAAATCACGTGACAATAAAACGTTACATATTTATTAAACAGTGTTATTAATGCTCAATTTGATTAAGCAACAAATATTAAATATATATATATATAGTATCTAATGATCCAAAGTGTCAATATCAACTATTACGTTCATGTCGATGATGAGGTTATAGTTAAGACAACTGACACAATAACCGCCAAGGACCGGGAAGCAACGGCCAAGGACCGGGGAAAGGCTTTGTCCATCTGATTTTGTTATTGAACAAGCCCGTAAGCCGATAGAGGTAGAGATAAATTTATGATTCCCTATTTTAACTCTAGGAGATAATTATGAGAACAGACAAAAAAAAAACATTAATTAAATTTAGAAATTGTAAAATGAAATTCATTAAATTCTTTCTTTTATGAATGTGTAAAACATTATCATTAACTTTTCACACTCAATTAGCTTAACTTATAGTGTTTTTTTTTTCTAGGAAAGCACATGATTAATTATGATGAAAACAAAAGGCATTAAAAAAAAGAGAAGACATGAAAGGACTTAGCTCATCTCTAGAACAAGACTTATTTATGGTCATATGATGAACAAGATTTTAAGAATAATGCTAATAAACTTGATCTAGAAAATGCTATGAGGACTCTAACACTTCAATTGTCCCTTTTGAAGAACAAGAGGTATCATTCTTTTTTTTATATAAAAAAAAAATGGTTCTTTTTTGTTGAGGATATATGAACTCTTTATTGAATTATATTTTCATTTTCCAGGACACTCATTGACTAAGCTAGGAAAGGTAAGGTATGACTTAACTAAATGATTCACTTCTAAAGCATTTTAGGATGAAGATTTGAATATTACTGTCAAATCACACATAGTGCAAATTGAATTTAGATATATACTTTTTTTTTTTTTTATACAATATTTGGGGAGGAGGATTCGTCGTACAAGAGGCCGGTAGAGCTAGGGGTGTTCAACCAACCCGAAACCCGAATAACCCTAACCAACCCAACCCAATTTGACGGGTTGGGTTGGGTTAAATACATTTTTGGGTTGAGTTGAGTTCAAAATCATGAAATATTTATGGGTTGGGTTGGGTCAAGGGTTGACCTAGAATTAACCCAACTCAACCCGACCAACCCGAATTTATTATTTAGTTTAATATATATATATA
>JBBMEF010026683.1:0-67914 GCA_037832685.1 Sicyos baderoa | reverse complement strand
GAGATCATGGTTATCTCGAGACCAAAGAGATTGAATAAGTTCTCCATCCAAAATTTCATATATATCTTAAAAATGATCTTTTGCATTTCAAATCTTTCATTTCTCAAGGACAAAACTCGTATTCTGTCCCAGTTGTGGCTTTCCTTGGTGCTTCCCCATATAAATCCAAATGAACATTTTTTACTGCTGCTACCCTCGGACTCTGGTGATTGAAAAGATTGAGAGTCGTCTTCAAGGCTGGGGTTGTAAACACTTTTCTAAAGGTGGTAGACTGACACTCATTAATGCCACCCTTACAAATCTTCCTACCTACTATCTATCTATTTTTAAAGCTCCTACAAAGATCACCACGATCATCGAAAAACTTTACCGAGATTATTTATGGAGGGGTTTGACTGGTGGAAAACTGAGCCACCTATTAAATTGGGCTTTTGTTAAGCGACCGCTGGAAGAAGGAGGGCTGGGTATCATCGACATTCGATCTAAGAACATTGCTTTATTGGCTAAGTGGCATTGTGGAGATTTCATAAGGAGCCTCTCCTTTGTGGAAAGCTATTATTACTACTAAGTTTGATCTTGGCCCTTCCCCTCATTACTCGGGATTTCGGTACTTACATAAATCAAAGGGTCATTGGAAAGACATTCACC
The DNA here is from genome assembly GCA_037832685.1 of Sicyos baderoa. Classification (NCBI taxonomy): domain Eukaryota; kingdom Viridiplantae; phylum Streptophyta; class Magnoliopsida; order Cucurbitales; family Cucurbitaceae; genus Sicyos; species Sicyos baderoa. Next base: position 67,266 of record JBBMEF010026683.1, on the reverse strand, counting down.
CCACTTTTAAATTCATTAGAGACAACATTCGTATGAAGGTTGGGAATGGATCCTCCATATCTTTTTGGGATGATCATTGGCTTGGTGATTGTGCACTTTTGGATGGCACACTCCTTTACCTCACAGCTCTAAAAAATCTTTTATATTATCTATGGTGTGGACACCCTTTTGAAGACCATGTGGCTGTTCTTTGGCGCAACTTCATTGTAGCCGTTTTTTGGAAGATATGGATGGTTCAGAATGACAGAATTTTCAATGATAGGGAGGATCATCACTATTCTATTTTTGATTCTATTTCACATCTTGCATTATCTTGGAGCAAGATCTCCCAACCATTTTGTAATTATAGTCTTAGTTACTTATTTGGTAATTGGCATTGCTTCATATAATGCCCCATAGCTTTTGTACTTAACACATATCAATGAAATGTTACGTTTCCTATCAAAAAAAAAAACTCAACAATGATGTACCAACACCCGTGAGAGATAGAAACATCAACCACAGATTGACATTTCATAAAGGGATAGATGAAACAACCAAGGGAAAATTGAAAAAGGGCTTTCCCCATCCAAGTATCCTCCAATAAAAACATCTCCATCCTATTCCCCATCGAGTTAGACACAAACCTCGAGAAAGGGATTTGGACTCTTGCGGAAATCTCCATAACCATTTAGCTAGCAATTTCCTATTACTAGTTCTCAAATTGCCCATTCCTATACCCCCTTGGCACTACTCTTTGAGACCTCCTCCCAAAAGGGCCTAATGGACCCTTTTCCCCTATTCCATTCCTCCCAAAGAAAATCTTGCATGAGCGTTTTAAGTCTCTTAAAACCGACATTAACATCCTAAATCAAGAGAGAAAACAGGTGGGGATACCACCTTGCATTTGTTGATTGAGAGTAAGTCTATCTTCCTTCAAGAGAAAAACGTCTCTTCCAAAAGTAAAGTCATTTACACACTTTATCCACCATAAACTCACAAAACTAGGAATGCATAGGGGAATGCCCTAATGGAAGACAACCCAACTCGTCTAATCAGCTTATCCTCTTCAGAGTTTAGAGTTTGATAGACTGCACCTATTAGAATGTTTGTTTTTGTTTGTACAAGTGTTGAAAGACTCGTGGGAATATTCTTTGGGAATTAGTGTTGAGTGTCATTCCTTCCTATTTTCTCTCGATTTTCAAAATGTTTGTTTTTGTTTGTAAGAGTGTTGAAACCCTCGTGGAAATTTACCAAGGAGCTGACCCAAGGGGGGCTAGGAGTGGGTAATCTGAGAAAGAGCTTTATTAGCTAAGTGGTTATGGCGTTTTTTTTTGTTGTGTCCAACTTTCTTTGACATAAGGTTATTGTGAGCAAGTATGAGTCTTTTCCTTTCGAGTGGGTTGTTTGCGTTGTTGAGAAATGCCTAGAAATTCTTGGAAAGACATGGTTGAAGATTATCGTTCTTTTTCGAGATTAATCTAGAGTAGTGGAGAGGCAAAAGATAATTTTTTTTGGGAGATAACTAGGTGGGGGATGATCCTTTTTGTTCGAGGTTACCTCATTTGTTTAGTTTGTCTCATGTAAAACGTCTCTTAGAGAGGTGTTGGCGTCATCATGTGTTTATCCTTCTATTTTGTAAAATTTCCAACGTTCTTTGGTTGGTAAGGAGGCACTAGACATTGTGGTTTTCATTGACATTGTGGGAAACTTTTGATGTGTTGAGGGGGTAAAGATGTTTGTTGTTGGATTCCTAATCTAGTGGAGGTGTCGGTCTTTTTTTTAGGTGTCTCGTTTTGTCTTCTTCCTTTTTGTGGAATGATTTGATGTGACATTCGTTTTGTCTTCTTCCTTTTTGTGGAAGGTTAAATTCTTTATTTGGCAAGTCATTCCTAGTAAGATTAATACCTTTGATAGGGTGAAGAGAAAGGCTTTTTCTTTTGTGTTGAGGATTTTATCCCTCATTGAAAAGGTGAGTAGTAGACCTCCTAACATTATAAGATAAATGAATTACTCCACTCATTTTTATCTAGTTTTGAGATGAAATCCCATGTCATTGAATAATTTGCACTAGGATTGTAAGATGGCTTCTGAGGTGTGGAGTCAATTCTCTGAGGTTTTTGATTCTGCGCTGGCAAGACTTATAATTTACAGAGATTTCATCAGGGAGTTGTTCGCCTTTTCTCCCTTTCGTGAGAAGGGGGAGTTTTTATGGAAAGCAGGAATGTGTGATATTTTTTAGGAGGTGATTGGATTTTGGTGTTGAGGAGAGGACTAGGAGAGGAAGGGGAGGAGTTATGATTTTAATACATCAACCTCTTCTCAACTCTGCTTCCACCCTTCTTCAATCTCACATAAAATCTTTTATATAATCTTATCAAATGTCACATCAAATCATTTTCTAATTTTCAACCATATAATAATATAAAATATCTTTTATCTAATCTATTAAATATCACATCAAACATTTTTTAATTTTCAACCACAAAATATAAAATAAAATATATTAAATTTATCAACTAATTCAAAAATGCAATGATTACATCAAATAAATAATAATATAAAATAAAAACTTTTGCAACATCTCCTCTCCAAAACACCAATCTCCAAACAAGTACTTCATATCTCCAAATCTCTTTCACTTCCTCTCCTCTCTTTTCAACTCCAAAATCTAATCACTCCTTTAGTGTATCTATGATTAGAGAAATAATAGAATTTTTAGAGAGTGGAAGGATCTTCGACTGATGGTTGGGTCATCATTATATTCTACGTTTCTATTTGGGTCTTAGTTACTAAGGGCTCGTTTGATAACGTTCCTGTTTCTAGTTTCTTGTATCTTATTTTTTGAGAATGAGAAATAAGAATGTGTTTGATAACTATTTCTTGTTTCTTGTTTTATATATATATATATATATACAAATATTTTTAGGCATCTAAAAAATATAACATGCATTAAATTATGATCATCGAAATTTTACAATATCTAGTATATAGATAACGTTTTATATAGATAACGTTTGGGAACACATATTTATAAGGCATACAAAATATTGGACTTCAGAAAAAAAGAAAAAAAAAAGAACGGAACAATGGAAACTTGTTTTGAGAGTTTCTCATTTTTACTCACAATTTGAGAAACGTTTCTTTTATTTCTCGGAACAAGAAACGAGAACAGTTATCAAACAAGACTGTTTCTCAATAAATAAGAAACAGAAATGAGAAACAGGAAACGGGAACGTTATCAAACGAGCCCTAAGTTTTTTTGTAATTATTCTCTTGGTGTAATTTCTCTCGACTAGAGACCGTTTTTGTACATTCATTATTTGTTCTTTTTTGTATACTTTTTTTTTATTCTTTCATTCTTTTCTCACTGAAAGTTTGGTATATAAAAAATAAAATAAAAGGAGCCCTAATTCAGGTCACATCATTGGTCAATGGCTAAATACTAAAGCTCCTTGTATGTCGTCCCCAAGGAGTGACATAGTGGTTGAAAACTTAGGCTTTGAAGGTGTGCTCTCCTCAAGGTCCCAGGTTTGAAACTCACCTGTGACATTAATTTGTAGACACCTCCCGTGTCTCGATTCCTTCGATGTCTCCTGGTGCATGGGTTAGGGACGGGCGTGGTTACCCCGTGTATAGTGGAGTGAAGCTCCTATTTCCCGGTTTCAAAAAAAAAAAAAAGCTCCTTGTATATCATTTATCAATGAACTTCTAAATTTTTTATGAAGTGCTGCTAGTTTTGTTGGCCCAGGGTAATTCTTATCAATGTCTTTTGACTGGGTTTCTTTTTAGCTTTTGATATCAGGTTCACTTGACAGCTTAGATGTTGATGACCTACGTACAAATACTACTTATTCAAGTGGCTATCATAAAGTAAGTTCTTTTGAACCTCCTTTTAAATGTATGTATTCGTAGAGAATTCTGATATTTTTGAGATTAGTATGATTAATCTTGCTTTGGATGTAGACATCATTATTGACTCATTATTATATACGTAATTTCATCTTCTCAAATAATATCTTGGTTTAGGATATTGAATATAACATTTATTATACTTTCGCTATCTGAAGTATGATGTCAAGTCAATTAAGTATCATAATTGTGTATCGATATTTTTGAAATTTTAGCTATAACTGCTGACTACTATTCTTCATACTTGTAGCCTTCTTCTATATTTATGTGACAATGGAAGCAAAAATTTGACTTTTATTATATGGTTTATAATTCAAAGTTTGGTCAGGCGTAGAGATTAAGGAAAAAAACTCTCTTATTGTTTTTGTTTATAGGAAGCGAGGGAAATTTCATTGATGAGCGAAATAGATAGACGAGTAGATCCTATTAATGATAGTTGCAGAAAAGATCTCCAATGAGATATTAAGTTGGTAAATCATATGATGTAGATACAATGCAATATTGTCAATTTTGCTGTGTACCTATAGGCTATAAAATCCCTAGGTTTCTTTCAAGCCAAAGATTTCAAAGAAAGGAAGTTGATCCATTCAGTCAGGTTTTTTTTCTTTCCATTCTTGGAAGAATGCTCCAAAACTGGTGTATAGAGAAGTGAAGTAATATGTCCTCACCCCCGGCCGAACAAAAAACCATCCAAAAGCTTGGTGTAAAAGGACTAGAAAGTGGATGCATAAGAGCTGTTTCTGAAAAGGTGAATATGAGTTTCATGATCCCTCAGGCAAAGGTGGCATCGACTAGGGGAGTATAAAGCCAAGGAGATCGACTTTGTACAATTAGCTTGATACAGGAGTGGTTAAGCTCCCAAACAAATAACCTGACCTTCTTGGGGATAGGCCCTTCTAGTTCTAGGGCACATGTTTGGTTATTGGTGGAAATGTCAAATAAGCCAAGTAGATTCAGAGTGATGGAGAGTGAGAGGGAGAGTTGGGTAATAAAGAGCTCTGTTTTGGAAAACCTTCAAAAGTTGGGGCAGGTATCTTCAAAATCTGAGAGGAAGAACTCAAGGTTTATGGAGAATTTTGTTCCAGTGTAATGGTGATTGGTTTTTGTGTTGATGGTGACAGGGATTTGTGTTGAGAAATGGATGAACGAGGAAGGAAAATGAGGTCTCGGGAAGAGGGGTTGGGACGATGGCTTATTTTGGTTAGAAGTGGGCAGGGCATAGGTAAAGGAATAGGGTTCTCTTTTGGTTTTAGTGTGGGGTTTCCCAATAAGGGAGCGGATGAAAGGTTTTGAAAAGATGAATGGGACCCCATGGCAGGACAAAATGGTTTTTGGATATAGTTGTCCTTTTTTTCTGGGGAGGGGAGCAACATAGGTCAAACGCTGCCGATCATTTGGATGTGATGTGTGGGGCCAGGAATGGTGCCTTTTTGTATAACAGAAGATGATGGTGGCGGCTGTGTTTTGATATGGAGTGTTGGTGGGTCGTCCCCCCTTTTGAAAGGGGGACAAGATGGAAGGGAGCTGTCTTTTTTATTCCGTTGTATGTTACCGAAGACTAGGAATTTGGGCAGCTTGATGGTACAGGACTTTGGGGAGCTCAATTTCTCCATCTTGGTGGTGCATGAGGGCTACCTTGCCGAAGGAACTTTTCCTTGAATGCCAGCTGTATATCCTATATAGAAGTTTTCTTTAAAAAAAAGGCTCGATTTTGTCCACCAGTGAAGATGTTGATGAAGAAGGGAGATGTATATAGTTTTCTTTTAAAAAGGGTTGATGGTAAATGGCGCATTTATGTTCCTTTATACTCTACCTCTCTTATTGTTTTTATTAGTTTTTTTTAACAAAGAGACAAATTTTTCATTAAGGATACGAAAAAGAAAAGAGTACAGGGACAAATCCCGAAAGGGATGAAATAAGGGAAATCCAAAAGGAAAAACATGAAAAACATGAAATAATCATATACAAAACCAGAAAAACTAATTCATAAATAGAAGAAAACATTATTCTAGAAAAAAATGACTCAGTTGGAGAAGATGTCTTGGGTGATGTATCCCGAGAAAACTTTAGACACCAAGATGAAGCTTTAAGCTTTACAATTTCAAGCTTCGAGTGCTAGGACATATGCGAGTCATGAAAAATCCTCTGACTGTGTTCCCACCATAATTCATATAAAAGGGCTTTCATTGCCTCCATAAAATTCTGCCCATTTTATTAAATTTAGGCCCTTCCAAAAGACTTCGCACATTCTCCCTAATATTGTTTAGGCCCTTCCAAAAGACTTCCACCATATTATTTTATTGGTCTTTATTTATTTATTTATTTTTGCTTCTCTTGATTTGGAAGACCAAAGGCTCTTTTGAGCCATAGTTGTGGTTATGATAACATGGGGTTCCATGTCAGGCAATGAGTGGAGTTCACATTTCAATGTGGATCCTCAACATGCTCTCTCAAGATGGTTTTTCTTTGGGTTCAACAATCTTAAATTGGATACTAATTTAGATGGTTTTTCTTTGGGTTCAACAATCTTAGATTGGATACTAATTTTATTTTTATTAAATCGAATACTCGTTTAGGTTTAATGGGTTTTGATAATAAAACCATTTGGATTACATGGCGTTTCATCTCAAAATTAATTGGCAATGAGTGAAGTAACTCGTCTATCTTATAAACCAATGTTAACTTCGGGCTAATGAATTTAAATTCATGCTGACAGGAACATTACGTCATTGATATGTTTTGGGAAGTTATCAAAAGTTTCTCAGTGGAAAACCAAAAGAAATTTCTGAAGTGAGCCATTTCATTACACTAGTAATTAGTTAATTCTTGGTTCTAGTTTGCTTAAAGCAAACTTAAATTTTAATAATATTAAAACTGGTTCTTGTTTTTTTGTCAGGTTTGTGACCGGTTGCTCTCGAGGACCGCTTCTTGGCTTTAAATATCTCGAGCCATGTTTTTGCATACAAAGGTAATTGATGTTTTGTTCATTTTCTCCTTTTTCTGGGTAAAAGTTGACTTGTATTCTTTCATCATCATTATTGCTATTTTTTGTTTTGGATTTCCCATAAATAAGCTCATTTGTTTTTTAGCTTAAACTAATTTACCCTGCACGCAAAAAAATCATGTTAAAAGGTACATTTTGTGTGTAACGAGGAGCTTCCTGAGGCATTCCTTGGGCTACATGCCTGAAATTGTATTCAGGCACTTTGCTTTACCGTGCTTTATTTTGGTGTCATTCTATTTCTCTTTTTTGTAACTATGGTGGCATAGTTTTTTGTAATGTTTTCGATAGGATTGTAACTTATCATTTATCAATGAAGGTTTTCGTTTCCTAAAAAAAAAAAAAATTGTATTCAGGCACATATAGAATAGTGTGCCTTGGACTTTAAAACCATCGTTTGTCAATGTTCATTTTTACATCCATAGATATTCAGAGCTTTACTTATTTGATTAAGAGATGTTTCTATGAATAGAATAGTCAAATTTTCAGAGATGTTTTCGAGTCTTTTGATAATTTCGTAGAATTAATTTTTCCTACTGTCTATTTGTGGTGTAAAGATAAACATTCCTTTCGTTTTACCATCTATTATTTTTATTTTCAATTGGAAATTGTTCCTTTGAATTTTTTTTTTTATGACACTTGTCTTATTTCTGTTGGTCAGGGCTGCTGGTAATGCAAACGAAGAAGCTCTTGATCGCTTACCTACATCAGCTACTTGTATGAATCTTTTGAAGCTTCCACCTTATAGAAGGTGCATCACTATATATATATAACATTTCTTCTCTTCAAGATTTTTTTTTAATCTCTGGACCAGCTTGCTTGCACCTCGACTATTGTCACGGGACATACTGTCTGACCCTACAACATTTAGATGTTAAGGAAACCTCTAGAAAATTATTTTCTAGGTAGGTGGCCACCATTGATTAAATCCATCAAATGGTTATTCCTTCCTCATGTTATAGTGACAATGTCATCTTTTGTTTTGAAGTGTTCTTCCTTGTGTTCTTATGATGCAACCAATCAGATATTAGGAAACAACACTTAAAAAAGTTGCTGGGAGGAGCAAGAGGAAAACGTAACTCGTAAATAAACTAAAAGTTGTAGCCTAGTGTTTGTCTTAGAAGTTAAATTGTTGCAAAATTTCTTTCATGTCATGGGAGAGAGGAGGGTATAAAGGGAGCCATTTGAAATGTGAAAAACAGATTTGGTAGCTAAACTCGAATTTTTCATAACTCATATATGATTTGTAAATTGCAATGCAGCAAGGAGCAACTGGCAAACAAATTGCTCTATGCCATAAATGCAGATGCGGGTTTCGACTTAAGCTAATGTACATTGTACCTGCTCAATGTTCCTTCGATTCTCTGCTGTGTCGTATGCGTCGGGGGCGAGATCTTATAAGGAAAGATATAGCTCCTTAGCTCCTATGTGGAGCAAGTTGAAGGAGCTGCAGACAATATGGGAGGGAGGGAACTTCATAAGTGCAAATGTTATAATGCAAATGAATACATAGAGCATATAGATCTGGCTCGGGCTCTTGATAACCGTACCGTGGCTGGTGCTGATTTAGTTCTTAGCTGGTTTTGGCTGAAAAATGCCTAAAAAATGGCGCATCCAAAGATTGGGTCTGCCAAGGTGGTATTACAATGAAATAAGTTTGTACAAAGATCTTAGGGTTGTTTGCTATGTCAAGTTTCATAGAGGAGCAAAATGATCTATTGTAGGTATGACCTTTAGAAAGTGTACATAATTATATACTTTATGTTTATGTTATATGCATGTGTATATTTGTACTGGTGATTCATGCATGATTGTGGAAAGCCTCAAATGGTTGCAGTTTCAGATTATTTGTACATTCTTCTCGATTTTGTTACCTTGCACTGCCTGTTTGGTTTTTACTATTAAAAGATCGATAGTATCTTTGGTAGCGTGTGCAGTGGAATTTACACACAAAAAAAAAAATATTAGAAGAGAAACAATCAATAACAAATAATCACGAGGACTATACTCTTTTATTCCCAACTTAAAATGCACCAAATGAAGAGTACTCATTTAGAGAATGAGGATGTATTGTGTTTACTCCTTTCTTAAAATACATGTCTATTTATGAGCATGAGAGTTAAGTTACATTAATTCGAGTGATTATTTTATTTATTTACTAATAAATAAACAAATAAGTATTTAATTAAGGATTAACCTATATTATTTATATTACACATTATGTTACCATGTATATTTTCAAATAAATAATTAATTTATATGTTATATAATAATCAGTTAAATAAATAGTAATTTAATAATAAATTAATTAAATCATATATATTTAATTAATTCTTATTATATACAACTTGCTTGTAGTTTGATAGTTATTATTATTATTATTATTATTTTGATATATAAATGTTTTTTTTGAAATCCTTCATTTTTTGTTACGACCTGGCTGGATGCTTGCAGCTTGTTGAATAGTTTTTTTAAGATGTTATTTTATTTTTGCTTGACGTTTTTTTTAATCGAATAATAATGATGTAGGAGAAATGGAAAATTTTGAATTGCTAGCAGTCTGTCTAAAGACAAACACCACAAAATGATTAAAAATTCACCCTCTTCTTGCAAAGGTTTTAAAAAGTACCCTTTATTGTAACAATTTTTAAAATCTACCCTGATTCCTTAATTCCCCTTAAATATGCTTTTGTTTAACCATTTTTATTTGACGTTGTGAATACTTGATAAAGAATATGAGATAAAAGAATTTTTACTTCACTATGTTATTATTTTTTTTCTTTTTGAAAAACAACCAAAACTTTCATTAAAATAGCAAGTACCAATACAACCAGAACCCCCTTTCATCGGGGCCACACACAGGTCCGACACCATATTAGAGTGTGACCTCTCAAATGATAAGAACCAAAGAAACTGTTAAACATCTTAGAAAAGAACTACTTTCAACCCAAAGTCATATCCGACATGAAATTTAAATAATCTAATTGAAAAGACTTGCTTCATGGTGGATTTTCGAGGTTTTTGTGATAGTTTTTGGGGAATAATCGCACATTCATATCCTGACTGAAGCATAGGGCTCCTCCAAAGAAAAAAATGAAATAGAAAAAACTCCTAAAAGGAAGCTTCCTCTATCCCACCATGAAGCAACAAAACCTCTAAAACCATTCAGGCTTTTATCCACCAAATCCCACCACTTTTGCAGCAACCCAAAATCATCCTTACTTCACTATGTTATTATTTAACATGCTTAAAGATTATAAACATTATAATTCAGCGAACTAAAAAAAGAAGAAGAAAAATAAAAGATTTTGACATGAACATAGCTCAAAATGCATGACCGATATGATTAGGGGTCCAATTATGGGGATGAAGAAAAATTCTCCTCACTATTTGAGGTCAGGAAGATCATTATTAATTTTCTCATAATTACTATTCATTCTCTACTCTTCTCAATAATAATTTTTTGTAACTATATTTTTATTCTTCAAACTCAAGTAATAATTCTTCAATAATTATTCTTTGCATTTCAAATAAAGGTAATTATTTTCTATAATAATTTTTTTTCTCTCTCCAAATCCTACATAGATGTGTCTCAAATAAGAGGAGAGCAAAATATTGATTTTTAGGATTAAACTTATGACTATATGAATTGAATTACAATCAATCTAACCGGTCAACATGCCACTAACCTCTGGATATCCTATAGAGTGTACAAAAGAATAGAGAATCTAAACAATCCAGACTATCCAACCTAAATTATAAGGGTTGAGTTGGTTTATAATTTTATTTGAGTTGGATTGGGTTAAGTTAAGATTCTATCTTTTTTGTTAGGTTGAGTTGGTTTTAGGGTTAATTAATTTTTGGGTCGTTCAATCAAACCCAACACAAACTAAGGTTATGTGTGCGGGAGAAGGGAAATGAATTAATACGGTAAGTTCTTAGCATACTAATAAATAATATGTACTAATAAGATATGTAATTTAAGTTCAAGTATAATATCATCCATATTTTATTCATTTGTTTATAAATTTACGAGGTGTGAATAAAGTTATTTTTATAAGGGCAAAAGAATTAACACAACCTAAGAATCCAACTCAATTTGAAATATTATGTTGAATTAGGTCGAGCTGTTCTAATATATATAGTTGAATGTATTGACCAACTCAAAAACTCCAAGTTGGTTCAAAAACTTCCAATAACACAACCTAACTTGGAGGATTTAGATTGAAGAATTACTAACTTCTCTTTAAAAAACTATATCCAAACGAGTTTTTATAACTACTTAAAATAACTTCTCATTTTTACTATTAAAAGTAACTCTTTATTTCTAACTCCTAATTTCCAAACCAATATAACTCCTAATTTCCAAACTACTCATTTTTAATCAATTTTTTAACTACTCAAAATAACTACTCATTTTAAATCTACATCTAAACAAGATTTTCACTAAGGTTGATATTAGTTCGATATTATTCGGTTTTAAGTCAAATCGATAGTCGAGCTGATCCAATTTATTTAACAAAAAGAGGAACCAAACCAATGTCAAATGATAAAATCATTAGCTCGATTTTCTTCGATTCGATTTTCTATGGTATAATTCTTTTTTACTATTTTACAAGCTATTTTATTTCCAATTCATATTTTAATGTTGTTTTCCTAAAAAGAATCTCAAAGTTTACAATTAAATTACAAAAATAATTAGTCATCTATTAGTAAAAAGTTTGACTAATATGTAAAAAAATGAAAGTAAATAAATCAACATTGATTCGGTTCGATTTTATTAGTTTTTACTAATAGAAACGGATCCGATTCAATAACATTCGATTTTCTCTACATAAAAAAAAATATATCCAATATTATGTGAAAAATCCGAACCAATCCAATAATTCCGTTTGATTCGATTCAATTTTTTCGGTTTTCAATTTTCGTTATCAACCTTAATTTTCACTCTAACTTTCCAATAAAAAAAATCACATCGAAACAAATTTTTGGTTAAACTTCTCTATTCAAAATAATTCTTCAAATTAATTCCTCGTCAAAACCTCGTGAAAAAAAATGTACAAAAGAAAATGAGAGAAAATAAAATGGTCAAAAAAAGTCATCGAGGTGGAGGAGAGGCAGAAAGGCGTGGGGAGCAAGGATTTGCATCAACAATCTCTTTCAGCCTCCAATAAGCTCGCCGATTGAAGAACTCAGTGAAGCCGCCGCCGGCAACAACACATATCATCAATCATGGTGAAGGTTCGGATGAACACCGCCGATGTCGCCGCCGAGGTGAAATGCCTCCGGACATTGATAGGCATGCGCTGCGCCAACGTCTATGATCTCTCCCCCAAGGTTCCATCTCCTCCCCTCTCTTCTTTTCAATTCGCCAATCATAACCCATTTCCTGTTTTCTGGATTCACTTGTCTTTTTGAGGATTTTGTAACATGCTACTGGAATTGCGTTACCAAATTTGCTCAGAAACGTATGAAATATGTTTTGATGTTTTGGGTGGATTCTTGTTTCTAAGTTATGTTTATTTATGTTTGGGGTGAAACTAATGATTATTTGTATTTGAGGGGAAAATAAAATAATGAGTATGTTATGAAAGCGGCAACAACAATCAATCAATCGAGAGCAATAAAAAAAACGTAATAAAATATACACACAAAATTTATGTGGTTCACTAACGGTGTGTTAGCTATATCTGTGAGCAGAGGAGAGAGCGAGTTTATTAAGGAGATAAGGAATACAGAATGACGATCAACTGGATCTAAGGTTTTAAGAGAGTTTATACAGTGCACTCTAATAAAACCTTATTACAATCGGGTAGCGCAGCGGGACCCTCAACTAAGTAATCGTGGAGCATCAAACATGTTAAGGCTTATCTCAACAGAGTATGATGAGAGTGAAAAATAGAAACGTGGGGAATAACAGTGGGAGAATAAAAAGTTGATTTTGGGAAGGAATGATTCTCGGTAGCCTAAACACCGGAAATCATCCCCATTCCCATTCTCCCCCTTTCATCTTTATGGCACAAACACACCCTAGCAGTTTTATTTTCTTTGATTAATTATGTTTGATTGTAGTTTTATTCTTCAAGATTGAGATAACATGCTGACAGTTCTTTTTTTTTTCTCTCTGTCATTTCCCCAATGCATCGGTTTGTAAAGACATACATGTTCAAACTTATGAACAGTAGTGGAGTGACTGAATCGGGTGAGAGTGAGAAAGTGTTGCTGTTGATGGAAAGTGGAGTCAGATTGCATACCACTGCATATGTTCGGTAAGACATCAATTCATTACGTCTACGGTATTCCCGTTCATTTCTTTTGCATACCCCGAATGCATTTAGCCGATAATGTTCTACTAGTGACTGGAAAAAGGAAGTAACAAAACCTGTGTTTTTGGCCATTTTAGGGACAAAAGCAATACTCCATCCGGGTTTACTCTCAAATTAAGAAAGCATGTACGCACAAGAAGACTTGAGGATGTGCGGCAACTTGGATATGATCGGGTATTTTTTTGGTTCTATCCTCACTCCCACATGTTTATTTATTATTATTGTCCCCAAGGGTGGCCTTATTGGTAAGAAATTAGAGTTATTGGCTTGGAAGTCTCAAGTTTGAGCTATTGGTTGAGTTTAAAAATCATAATTCTTAAAGTCTCCTGGATCAAGGCTTTGAGGCTGGCGCAATTACCTCGGGTATAGGGGAGAAAAGCTCTTGATTTCCCGGTTATAAAAAATAAACATATATTTATTTATTAATGGCCTCATTCTTGGAGCTTTTTATGTCTTTCAGATAATCCTATTTCAGTTTGGGCTAGGTGCTAGTGCACACTATGTTATCTTGGAGCTGTATGCCCAGGGTAATATCCTTCTTACGGATTCTGAGTTTATGGTCTTAACTCTTCTTCGATCACACAGGTACATAAGTTCGAAGATTTCTTTTGTTTCTTTATTCTTTATTTGGCATGTACGCCTAGCCTGTGTACATGATGATACGTATGCACAAGCAACAGTTTGAAAATATATTTACCATGCACGTTTTATGAACTTCTATGGCTTTATGGCAAACCTGTATTTTTCATTTTCTTTCCCTTTTTGTTTCTTCTAGTTTCCAAAAGGCACTGCGTTTTTGGTTATTTAATTGAATATGTTTTGATGCCTATCATTTATCTCTTGAATTGCACTTTATACCTTACTGAAGAGTTTTTTTCTTCTAATATACATATCTTCCTCAGCTTGGGGATCGCCTTCTCTCGGTCTTTAATATTTTTTCCCAAATCGTTTCTTATTAAAAAAAAATCTAGCCAATGCATTGGTTTTTTAGCCTTACATTTCCAACTTTCAATTGCTCTTTAGTTTTTCATGTATGGTGGACAATAATATTCTCTGATTATTTGTTATCTCATTAAGAGTTTATACATTAATAAAAGAACATTTTCAGGGACGATAATAAGGGGGTAACAATCATGTCAAGGCATCGATATCCAACCGAAATTTCTAGAGTGTTTGAGCGAACGACAGTTGCAAAATTGCAGGAAGCACTCACTCTGAGTGACAAAGCAGTTAATCTTACAGGGAATGAGAATAATGCATTAGATCCTCATCTCCCAAAGCAAGATCAGGGTAACCACATAGTCTCGAAACCTTCTGTCTCAAGTAAAGCCCAAGGTGATGGCATTCGAGCCAAACAGACTACTTTGAAAGCTGTTCTCGGGGAGGCACTAGGATATGGAACTGCACTGTCTGAACACATTATATTAAATACTGGTCTGGCTGCAAATATGAAGCTTTCTAATGATAATAAACTTGATGATAATAGTCTTCAGCTCTTAGTGCAAGCTATTGCAAATTTTGAGGATTGGCTAGAGGATGTTATATTTGGTACTAGAGTTCCTGAAGGGTACATTTTGATGCAAAAGAAAGGTGTTAAAAAAGAAGAATCCGAGGCTGCCACTGCTAGCGAGGTAGCATTTTTCTAATCTGCTTTAAGCTAAGAATTCTTTGTCCTGTCCCTACATTAATGCACAAAAAGTGTCATACCTATATGTAGGAAAGTTAGTTTTCTAACATTGTATGGTTGCTTTCAATCCTCTAATTTTCAGCATTTCTTTATTTTTTCTTTTTTAATTGCAGATATACGATGAGTTCTGTCCAATTTTATTAAACCAATTCATGTCTAGAAAGTATACAAAGTTTGAGACATTTGATGCAGCTTTGGATGAATTCTACAGTAAAATTGAGAGCCAAAGGTCAGAACAGCAACAAAAGGCCAAGGAGAGCTCTGCTACTCAGAAACTCAATAAAATACGTATGGATCAGGTCTGTGCAGTAAATTTGATTACTCATCAAGTGCACTTCCAGTATATTTCTAGATTCTTACAGTGTTCATCGAGTATTCAAGAGACAGTTGTAATCATAGTTAATATTTTAAAGTGGGTAACCTATGGAATTCGAATTTCTTCACGAGGGTTTTCTTTCGTTTGTAAGGTTAGAAAGAAACTGAAGAATTCTTGGGGGTGAAGAAACACCTTCGAGAAAACTTATTGTTCGTTGTTGCTTCATGTGTTGAGGCCGTTAAAAATGATTGGTTTTATTTATTTTTGTGCTGATTCCAAAGACCTTTTGATAACCTCCTTTAATGCAGGTTTTTCTCCTTTTGCATTTAATTCGAACTATTAATGAAATAATTTCTTGTTAGGGATGAAAGGATTATTCTTAGCTTCTTTGCACTTCATTTTTCATCTGACATTATTTACATTTGAGCTCTACGTATCACTTCATTCTTAGAGGCTAGAGCCATGTTCCGTGTTTAGTGGTATCTCTCAAATTTATTAATTTTGTTTTCGTGTAGGGAAATCGTGTAGAATTATTAAAACAAGAAGTAGATCACTCTGTCAAAATGGCAGAATTAATAGAATACAATTTAGAAGATGTGGATGCTGTTATACTAGCCGTCCGTGTTGCTCTTGCTAAAGGCATGAGCTGGGAGGATCTTGCACGAATGGTGAAAGAAGAAAAGAAATCTGGAAATCCAGTGGCTGGTCTTATTGACAAACTTCATCTTGATAGGAACTGTATGACTTTGCTGCTGAGCAACAATCTTGATGAAATGGACGATGATGAAAAGACAGCACCGGTTGATAAGGTGAAAAATATAGTTTTATAGTTACAGCTTTGGCTACCTATATTCTAAATAAACTTTGCTTGATATGAAAAAACAACCATGCTCTTTGGATGGTTCTGATTCCTTGATGTATTGAAGAAGGGTTATAATTAAATTACTTTGTATAGTATCTTCTATTACCTCGTTTCTACTTCTTGCATCATTATCACCATTATTGATTTGTCTTAGATGCTTTTGATATGCATTTTATCTATGCGCCTTTTGCCATTCTTCTAATATTTTGACATTTCATCATAATCTTTCTTAGGTAGAGGTGGATATATCACTTTCAGCTCATGCCAATGCTCGTCGATGGTATGAGCTTAAGAAAAAACAAGAGAGCAAACAAGGGAAGACTGTCACTGCACATGAAAAAGCTTTTAAAGCTGCCGAAAGAAAAACTCGTCTTCAACTATCCCAGGTAGCATTACTATGGTGGAATTTCTTCCCTTCATCTTGTGGTAATAACATAACATAACATATTTATATTTATTATATTTTAGGTCTATAAATGGGCACGATGACCGATATCACATG
Source organism: Sicyos baderoa (assembly GCA_037832685.1). Classification (NCBI taxonomy): domain Eukaryota; kingdom Viridiplantae; phylum Streptophyta; class Magnoliopsida; order Cucurbitales; family Cucurbitaceae; genus Sicyos; species Sicyos baderoa. The sequence continues at coordinate 50,681 of JBBMEF010026683.1, read as the reverse complement.
CTTAAACCAGCAAACCATCTTGCAGTCTTAAAATTTGTCATATCTTTTTATTTATTTATTTATCTTAAAATTTTTCATAATAGGATGTGACCTCTGAAAATATGTGCCATTTATGGCAAGAATCATCTATACTTCTAGCAATTTGATATTTGCACTTAACCATTACGGGTTAAGAACCTTGTAAATCATAAAGTGCTTAGAGATTATGGGTACAATCCATGTTAGTCAATTAATTTTCTATGAGTTAAGGCAACCAAATGTAAGGTTGGTTACCTGTGAGAATAGTCAAAAAGCATGTTTTATATGCTGGCTTGGACAGTCATACATATATTAAAAAAATTGATGGTAGGATGTACTTTTTTTTTTACAAAACGAAAATATTTTTATTGATAAAGATGAAAGTGTTACTGAGGTTATGAGCTAGATTTTGAGCCTTTTATACAATGAGAACCCTCAATCATACGGTAAAACGGGAATCCTCAATCATGTTAAATTAGGGATTTATTATTGCATCTCTAAAAAAAAGACAGTATAGTGTCGATTATTTTGGTTTTCTTTGTCCTATTCTTGTGACATTCTCTTGTACTAATAGTTTGATTGTTAATTATTATAAATAAAAATATGCAGGAAAAAACTGTTGCCACAATATCTCATATGCGCAAAGTTCATTGGTTTGAGAAATTTAACTGGTTCATTAGCAGTGAGAACTATTTGGTTATCAGTGGACGTGATGCACAACAAAATGAGATGATAGTGAAACGCTACATGTCGAAGGGAGATCTGTGAGTAATTTTCTTGCTGTTCATCCAAACTCAAAGAAATGAACAGAATTGATTATGTTGATGTGTAATTGCTGTGTGTGTAAGGTTCTAAAGCTACTTGTGTTCAGTTATCCTCGATGTAGCTAGTAACCCAATATTCACGCTTTGCACATAAATTATAACATTAGCTTTCATAACTATAGTAATACTGTTATCCTAATTTGAAACTATTGGCTTCTGCCTGTGATGCTTTTTTGTTATCGCATAGGTACGTCCATGCTGATTTGCACGGAGCATCTAGCACTGTGATTAAGAATCACAAGCCTGAACAACCAGTGCCTCCGCTCACATTAAACCAAACAGGATGTTATACGGTAAGTTAAGACTAACTTGGATTCAGTTAAATGGAGAATCATCTAATTGGTTGAATTATGATTTCCTTTTGTTTATTTTCTTTCGTACTAGGTTTGTCACAGCCAGGCTTGGGATTCAAAGATGGTCACTAGTGCCTGGTGGGTTTATCCTCACCAGGTTAGTAAAACTGCTCCTACTGGGGAATATCTTACAGTTGGAAGTTTTATGATTCGTGGAAAGAAGAATTTTCTTCCTCCCCATCCTCTTATCATGGGTTTTGGATTGTTATTTCGCTTGGATGAGAGCTCTTTAGGTTCACATTTAAATGAAAGGAGGGTAAGAGGCGAGGAGGATGGAGTGAATGATGTTGAAGAGAATGAGCCTCTTAATGAAGAATCTGATACTGAATTTGAGAATAGAGAAACAGTAGAAGTATCCAATACATCTCCAGATTCGAATAGACCAGTTATAAAGAACTTGTCTGGACCTGAAGACACCGAATCTCTTGAAACTCCTGTTGAAGGTGGAATGACATTGAATGGTATAAATAAGGATAACCAACATGATGTTAGAGATAATGTTTCCCTTATCACTCCACAACTTGAGGATCTCATTGATAAAGCTCTTGAGCTTGGATCTGCCACTGCATCTAGTAAAAATTATGCATTAGAGACTTCTAAGGTTAATTCAGTCGATGAACATCTAGATGATAAAAATACTGCAGTGAGAGAGAAACCCTACATCTCAAAAGCTGAAAGAAGAAAACTTAAGAAAGGTCAGAATAGTAGTTCTACAGACAGCAACATCAAGCAGGAAAGTGAACAATTAAGAGATACTAATGTTTCTTTGAATCATCCCCAAAACAAGGTTAATAATCCTAAGTCCAGCTCTGTAAAGATCAGCCGTGGTCAGAAGGGTAAACTAAAGAAAATGAAAGAAAAGTATGCTGATCAAGATGAAGAGGAAAGAAGCATCCGCATGGCTTTATTAGCTGTAAGCATTCATTTTTATTCTCAAATGGTTTAATATTTCAAATACATCATTCATACATTTTCTTTTTTAGTTTGACTTCACTAGAAATGCAGTTCTAGCTTCTCTTTACTTCACATCAATGTATTTTCCTCGAAGAAAGATCACACAATTGTGGCAGCCCAATATCCATATTATTATATGTATATACATTTTGTTTATTTTGTATGTTTCACTGCTCTGCATGTCTCTGTCTTATTTTTCTCATACGATTGCATTGAAGTATGTCCAAATGAGTGTTATATCTGTGTTGAATGTTTGTCTGTGTTCTCAGATTTGCATTATGGTTCTGTTTAATTTTCTTCCAACTCTACAGTTGTTTTTTTTCGGCTGTGGAGGATTTTTTTTAGTAACTTAGCTGTCCAAGTGTGGCATAGAACCCTTGATCAAGTAGATACTTCGATAGGAACTGAATTTGTATTTAGATCGAGGGAAATATCACAAAATGGGGATGAAACACGAGTCTTTCCTGCTCCGTTCTTCACCGGAGGAGCTTGTGTGAGACTCCAACATTCTTCACCGGACGATGGTTCCAGCGAGCCTCGAGCGCCCCAGACACCGGCTGCACAGAGGCACATCCGCGTCTGGGTCTTGACTCTTGGGATCTCAATCGGCTAGATCAGTTCATATCTCAAAGATTTCATTGAGGATGGAGATGGAGAAGAAAAGGGGGTGTCAAAGGGGGAGGGTGGAGAAAGTGGGTTTTATGTTTGTTGTTGAGAGAGTTGAGAGAGAGTTGAGAGAGAGTTTAGAGAGAGGGGAGAACACTTTGTGTTTGTGGATGAATTGATAAGAATGACCTTTAAGAGGAATTATTAGGATTACTATAGGGGTATATGGGCAATAAGTTAGTCTTTCAGACATTTAGTTATAATAGAGGGGATGGAGAGTGAGAACGGTATTTAATATTTTGGCCAATTTGGTTTAGGTCTTGAGTGAGCTCACGGAAGGGGAAAGGGAGGACCCAAGTAACCTCTAACTTGGTTTATCTTGTATTTCAGTGTCTTTTAAATCGTAATATAGTTTGAGTATTTTCAAGTTTTTATCAATTTGTATCAGAGCCATTTAGTTCTTGGCCATGGAGTTGATCGTGGTCATGAAGTTGTTTTTCCTACTCTCCCAAACTACTGGCTGATGATTAAAATGCACCTAACTATCTATCACACTTAGAAACTGATGCATGAAAATGAAGTGTATAAACATTGAGATGGATTTTATTATTATTGTTATTGGAATTATTAATAATTTTTTGCTTTCCAATGTCTATCACTTCAGTATTGGTAATGTTTTTGCTTCACAGTCCTCAGGTAAGCTACCGCAAAATGAAGGGCCACAAAATGTGAAGGAAACAGCTTCTGAAGTGAAGAAACCTGATGGAGGTAAATATTCTTGGAAACTCTAAATATAAATTCTTGCATCTTCTGAATGTTGTTAATTGGCTAAGAAAAATAGTTATGAAGGTTGAAATTCTATGTGATTTATGATGTGATCCTCAGGCGTAACTTGAGCTTAGATTGAATTTATTTGATTTTCAGGGTCTACATATCTCAACATGGAAAATATTGCATTTCCTTTGTTTGTAAAAAAAAAACTCCATATAAAATAGACATTTGATGCTTTTAAAAGAAAAAAGACATTTGAAGAAAACGTTTGTATTTGTAAGGGAGGGAAGTGTGTGTTAAAAATGCGTATTATAGGCAATTTCGAGAAAGAAACAAGTCGATATCACATTTAACTAATGCACAAGGCTCATCATCTTCTGTTTGGACGTGTTTAATAAAAGTACCCAAAAAGGGGATGCAGGCTCGTCAGTCGAACACTAGTGGTGGTTTTGATTTCATGTCTCCACTATTGCCATATTTATTTAGGGGTGAATGAGAATTTTTGGGAAGGTGAGAAGAGAAATCAGAAATGGAGGTTTGGGAAGTAGACATCGAAAACGAAGTACGGAGTAGAATACCATTCTTTTTTTAAATGAAAAATTTCCCCTTCTCCCTTTTCCCTTTTCACTCAATTCTCTCTAATTTCTTCTTACTGCTGTTGTCGTCCACCTTCTCCGGAGCAGTTGTCAGTCGCTCAACCATCTCTCTGACAGCTGCTTTATCGAGCAGCACTCTTCAGCTTTGTTGTGCAATAACTTGACGCATACCATGCAGATGCTTGGTTTTACATCTCATGCAAAAGCTTGGTTTCATCTTTTTTTATTTGATCATCCTTCATAAGCTTAATCATTTTCCGATAGGAAACAAGCTCTAATTCATTTCTTCAATGAATTCATTTGTTTCTTGTGTCCAAAAAAAAACCATTACATTGATATATGAAAGAATACGAAAGAGTTCTCAGGGAAGAGGAGAGAAAGGGGGATTTGAAGCCAACTATATAGGCCAAAATACAGAGGACAAAAATCAATAAAAAATTTGAGAAAATACAAGCCTAACATCATAACATCATTTATATAGAGATGAGAGCCAGTGAAGTCTTGTGAGATGATAACGCCAGAGAAGTTGAGAAAGAAGAAGAAACTCACCGGATAATTTAAGGATTGCCCTCGTATTCAAAGCGTCTGCAGTTTCATCGATATGCAAGTGGTAGTCAAGAAAATGTATAAGTGCCCCAATGATAATTCCAGAGAGATATGTCTGTAGTTTGTGCTATGTGGATCACCAAGATAGGACCTCGAGAAATTAGGGGTAATTTATGAAGATGAAGACCCGTACATGTAATGTATGTTGTTTACGTTGAGTAGTTCACCGAAACATGACCCTAAGAAAATGGGATGTGGGGATGTCACCAGTCGTTAATAAGGAGGGAGAAAGAGTCGGCTATCTCTCTGTCAGAGGAGGATGCGTGGGGAGAGAAGAAGACCACAACTATCTTGAAAAATAGAGATTTACCCGAGCTCGATGAGGGAGAAAGAGGAAAGAAACGAGAGTGAGAAAAAATTAAAGCCAAGATCGTTGTGTTTAATTCCGGTACTCGATGAGGTAGGAGAGAAAAGGGAAAAAAGTATGAGGGAAAGGGAGGGTGTGTCAGCGAGAGGTAGGAGGGGGAGAGAAGAGTTGCGTGAGAGTGGTGCTGACAGCACGGAATAGGGAAGATCGGGGGCTGGGACTAACCAGATAGGTTGAGAAAATAATGCTAATGGATGAAATGCTTGTCTTGTTTCTGATCCAAATAAATAAATAGCCTGCATCACTTTTCCAATGGATAAACTTAGATAAGATAATGGTCCATGTTTTTAGTGCATGATCATGTTGGGGTTAATGTACTTTTCTGCCATTTTATGTAGATAATGTAGTTAGTTTCTCTCTAAGATATTTGAATTTTGAGTTGTCTTTTCTATGACAGGTGCTGAAGAAGCTCCAAAAATATGCTACAAATGTAAAAAGCCAGGTCACTTGTCTCGAGATTGCCCTAAACATCCTGATAATCTTTCACAAAGTCACTCAAATGTCGCAACCGAAGACGATCCCGAAGGGGCCTTGGACAATGATGCCGAATTGGACAAAATAACTATGGAAGAGGACGATATTCACGAAATAGGTGAAGAAGAGCGAGAAAAACTGAACGACGTCGACTACTTGACCGGAATTCCCTTGCCTACCGACATTCTCTTGTACGCTGTGCCAGTCTGTGCTCCTTACAATGCAGTGCAATCTTACAAATACCATGTTAAGATTGTTCCAGGCGCTCTAAAGAAAGGGAAAGGTAAATTGTTTTTCTTCCCTTTACTTGGCATTGGCATTTCATGTTCAAGTGATTCAATTGCATAACCTCCCTCATTGTTCACATGTTTTTAGCTGCAAAAACTGCCTTGAACCTGTTCACTCACATGCCTGAAGCAACAAATAGAGAGAAAGAACTGATCAAAGCATGCACAGATCCAGAGCTCGTCGCCGCCATTATTGGGAATGCTCGGGTTACAGCGGCCGGTCTCACTCAGTTAAAGCAGAAGCAAAAAAAAGGAAAGAAGATGAGCAAGCAAGGAAGCTAGCTGCTTCTGTTAGCTTCTGTAATTTCACACATTTTGATTATAGATGTCTGAAAATTTTGCATGTAGATCTCATATTATTATTATTATGAAAAAACCTTGGAAGGTCTGTAAATTATATACATATATTTAAAATACCTTACAGATCTCAAATTAACATTACTATGAAAATGCTGTTGGGTTCTACTGGATTCTAAGATAAAAGTCTCTCTTTCTCTGTTTTTTTTTTTGTATTTTTTTTTTAATATTTTTGAATTTAGGAGCTAAGAGGTTGAAGAAGACCATTTTCATCTAAATGACAATTTTGCCCATCTAAATTAAGCTTGAGGGGTTAATTGCAACACTTATTGTACTTCAAGGAAAGTAATTGATCAAATTGAAAGTTTAGGGATGTAATTGTTACAAACCACATAGTTCAGAGATGATTTGTGCAATTTTCCTTAAATTAAATTCATCTTAACAATTCAAGCCAATATTTCTAAACCTCCTAAATTAGGCGGGTATTTGATCCCAAAGTTCGGATCTGACCCTAGCAAAAAGTAAGCCAAAACAAGTCTTTCGGTCCACAAATTCGGATCAGGATCTAGTTCAAAATGACATTTCGAATGTTGGAGATACTCACCTTGTGGCAATTGTCCCACATGGAAAAGGTGAGTATTCTACAACTCATTTATAAGAGATATGGACTCCTTATTGCCAATTGATTTTGAGGTGGAACTCCATATTCTCTAATAAAAAATATAAATCTAACCTAAATTAAAATTATATTTAACAAAACTCTAATCTTGAAAACCTATTAATATACTTAGGTCTAACCAAAAGCTAACCATATACACTTAAATCTAACAAAACTAATACTTATTATTTCAATCTAAAACCTAACAAAAACCTAATTGAAAACATAATCCAAAACTAAACTAAACACCTACAAAATTTTCATTTAACATATTAACAATTGAAAACCTAACAATAAACCTAAATCCAACAAAAACCTAACCATATAATTAAATCTAACAATATTCAAATATGGACTAATTAAACAAATTTAAAGTAGATTTGAAAAAAAAAAAAAAAAAAACTAACCTCGAAGTGGCGGGGGAGTTGGTAGCGGCGGAAAAGGTTGGACGGCGGCAAGTAGGCGTGGCGACTAAGGTTGGGCGGCGACGAGGGTGTGAGTGAGGGTTGGGGCGTTTGTTTGAGGGGAGAAAATCAACAAAACTCTAACTTTCTTCAAATCATAGAGATTAAATTTATATTTTACCTAAAAGGTATTTAGAGCCAATGATATATAGGCAAAAAAGACAATGGAAATGTGAATGATCTCACACTATCATATGCCATCAACTTGATAAGAATGAAGGCTCTACTGTTGTGGCAGAAGTTGATGTCAATTCTGAATAAGATCTGATCCTAATTGTAAAAATGTGTGAGTTCTTGACTTTGGAGCATCCTACCTTATGTGTTCAATTTTTCAGTGTATAAACAAATAGATGTTGGTAATGTGTTTAAGACCAACAATATTATCAGCAAGGTAGTTGAAAATGCTCAGTTAAGATATAAATATATGATGGTTTTTTCTCCATTTTGAATGAGGTTACACATGTTAAATTATACATTCCTGCATTTGTCTTTTGTGGCATTTTTTGTGCCAAACAAATAATTTTATTTTTTAATATCTTTAATTATAACAGAAATTTATGTGGCACCAAAAGGTGTCACATAAGACAAATGCAGGGTTCCGGACCTCTACACATCTATGTGTAGAAGATTTTTTTCTTGAAGAGGAATGCACTTCTTGTTAAAAAGAAATCTTCATTGTGCGCACAAAGTGCAAAACCTTCAATTATGCGAACATTGTGTGTTTCGAAAACTACATTGCAACAAGTTTTCTAATTGAACAAAATCATATCAATGTAAGTATGCATCGATGAGTGGAATTAAAGTCATACTTCTAATTTAGACATATCGGTAGAATCCTCGAGTTTCGATAAAAAAGTTATAGTCATGTCGCTCTTTGTTCAAGGGGATGATTTAATCTTTGGACATTAAACATCAAAGATAAATTTGAGAAGAGGCTCGATGATACTTTATTCGGGAGTGAGAATACAAACAAAATAGTCTTTCATAGTTAGACACGAGTAAGGTCTCGAATATATAACGAAGACAACCATTTGGTCCATTTCCATTGGTGCGAGAGTTCACCCTCGAAAGAGAGAGAGAGATGAACTCATTGGCGCATCAACTTTGTGGGTTGAAGAGTTCTCCGATTTGGCGACGGCGGCGATTTTCTCCGGCAGTTTCTTCAGCCGCATCTTCGCCCACTCCCATTTCCAATGCGCACACCAAGGATCGCCTTCAACTCAAGCAGCTCTTCAAGGAAGCTTCTGAACGCTGCTCTTCCACTCCCATGGATGGCGTCCCCTTCACTCTCGAGGAATTTCATGCCGCTCTTGCTCATTATGACTTCGTTTCCGCCATCGGAACCAAGGTGTTGATCAATCTCCCATTTCTGTGTGTTCATGGTTTTGAGGCCTTTTTGTCTGTTGGATTTCTAGATTTTACTCTAATGGAAATCGTTGTTCTACGAATTGCTTGATTACAGGCGACGACGACGAGTTAGCTGAATTATGTGTTTTGTTTGTTCGTTTGAGGGTAGAGTTTTCCATGTAGGAGGTTATGATTATTGAGCGCATGGAACAAATGAAGTATGTGTGTTTCTATGCTTGTGGGTTTTCGAAGAAATTTGTGTTTGGATTTAGTAGCAAAAGAGTAGAATGGAGTGGATAAAAGGGTTAATGATAGTTAGGAAATTAACTACTCGAGGATTGGTGTTAGCCGTAGTTGGGAGTAATTAACTACTCATTTGGAAATTTGTGGGAAATTTGTGTTAGTAGTGATTGGAGTAATTTACTACTCGTTTGAGGACCGGTGTTAGTAGTGGTTGAGTGATAAGTTTAATATAAAGTTTGATGTTTGTTAATGGGTAGTTAAGGGTGGCTATTTACCACCAAATCCAAATAAGGGATTCTAGAAGAGTGGCTTTTTACCACTCTTCTCCTACCAAAAAACAAACACACCTTAGAATGAACCCGAGTGAAGTTTCTGAAAGCTTTTCTTTCGTCCGGTGGTTGAAATATCTCAATACACTTAGGTTATTATTATCAATCATTCCCGACTTCAAGAAATGCTTAGCTTTACGCTTTTAATAACACGAGCTGATTGCAGAAAGAATTGATAAACATTCCTGAAATTTGTGAGTTACAGCTGCAACTATCTACCCTTTAATCTAGTCACCAGAAACACCATCAGCTTAGTTAGATAACTGTTTCTTAGATAATTTAGTTAGGACCATATAGCATATCACATCCAATATCTTCTCTGGATGTTAACTGACCGACTTTGTGGCTCCATTCCAGTATCCGATAACGAACCGAAATCTATGTGTCGTTGCTTTCCTTGATGTTTGCAATTTGGATATGCATCATATGAACTGTGGATAAAGGTTCTACTCTTGAGCAAGGGAAAGTTAATGACTTCTACCAGTGTCTTGTCTTCTCAGGTTAAAGGTACTGTATTCTGTACTGATGCTAATGGGGCACTAGTTGATACTGTTGCAAAGGGAACTGCATACTTGCCCACCCAAGAGGCTTGCATTTTTGATATAAGACATGTAGAAGAAGCAGGCATATATCCTGGTCTAGAAGAGGACTTTGTTATTATTGCTCAACAGGAAGCTGATAATAGCTTAATTCTGAGCTTGAGAAGTGTCCAGTATGGCCTTGCGTGGGAACGATGCAGACAACTCCAAGCTGAGGATGTTGTTATCAAGGGTAAGGTGGGTTCTGCAAGTCATCTTCATTGTGTAATTTCAACTTTTCTTTACTATGTACGGCAAGACCTTTCGATCTTTTTATGTTAGTAACGATCATGGTGGCCTAGAGGTCAAATAAGGGTCTAGTAAATAATAAAATACTAAGAGACTATGGTTTCGATCTATGGTCACCTACTTAGGAATTAATTTCTTATGAGCTACCTTAACAACCAAATGTCGTAACGTCAAATGGTTGTCCTATAAGAATGCATGAGGTATGCATAAGTTGACCCAGACATTTACGGATATAAAAAAAATCTTGTTTGCTAGTATTGTTCATGTGACCATTGCCACAACCTTACTTAATGAAGAGATCTTTGAATGCAGGTTGTTGGTGCAAACAAAAGGGGAGTTCTTGTTCTTGTAGAAGGCCTTAGAGGCTTTGTTCCTTTCTCTCAGATAGGAGCAGTAAGTTAACTAAACTTACTTTCTTTCTGCTGAATTCTGAGGCTCTAACTGGCTTTTTTTTTATTGATATCCGTGACTGTCCGAGCCAGCTTTCGCACACCTCGACTAATGTCACGGGACATACCTACCGTCTGACCCTACAACATTTGGATGCCAAGGAAACCCATAGGAAATCAATTCCTAGGTAGGTGGTCACCATGGATTGAACCCATCACTTTATGGACCCCAAGACCCTCTTCGACCAATTGAGCCACTCCATGATGGTCGAGGCTCTAACTGGCTAGAATTTGTGAACTCTTATTACTTTACAATGAGGTCATACTGAAACTGAATTTTCATATTTTCGTGATTCTGATTTTACAGTCCACTGCTTGATTTCTTTACATACAGTTCAGGAATCAGGATGTTATCTTGTATTATCATCATTATTATTTGTCTTTTTTCATTCAATATTCGCTACATTTGCCCATTATATTTACTGTCCCGTCCATCTCTTTTTCTTGTCAATTGATCAGAAATCAACTGCAGAGGAGCTGCTTAATAAAGAGCTACATCTGAAGTTTGTGGAGGTTGATGAAAAACTTTCTCGGCTAATCCTAAGTAACTGCAAGGCAATTGCGAATAGCGAAGCAGAGCGAAGAGTTGGATCAGTAGTTACTGGTACTGTGCAGATTCTGAAACCGTATGGAGCCTTTATTGACATCGGTGGAGTTAACGGCCTTCTTCATGTTAGTCAAATCAGTCAAAATCACATATCAGATATTGGAACTGTTCTTCAACCAGGAGATACCCTAAAGGTATTTCACTATCAATTGAGAGCTTGATGGAGAGGTCTTGATTATAGATGTCCATGGGGCGTTCCCGGTCCCTGTCACCAAATATAAATTTTGCCCCGCAAAATTCACCATTTTTTTTTGTGGGGATCGGGGTGGAATTCCCCATGAGAAATTGGCGGAAATCGGTTCCCATCGGGGAGATTTAGTTTTCTAATTTAAATATTTACATATATTTTCTTAATAAAAATTTCAAAAGTTAAATTCTTCATTGAAAGTTAAGTTAATTGTTAAAAATAAAAAAACTCATTTCAATAAATATTTATACAAAAAATTAAATTGGTAAAAATGAGAAAATAAAATAAAATTTTACAAAATATATATATATAAACGGGCGGGGATCGGTAAGCAAGGATGGGAATATATTATCCATTCCCATTTAGTTTGGAGGAATTTTCTAGCCAGCTCATTCCTCCATTCTCTGTCTAAACAGGAAATCACTGCCTTGAAATCATTGCCTTGTTAGAGGCGGTCCCCGTGGGAAAAATAAACATCTCTAGTTTTGATGACTGTACAAACATCTTAAACACGTTGAAATTATTTTTGTGGTTGCAGGTCATGATTTTGAGTTATGACCGTGAGAGGGGCCGTGTTAGTCTTTCTACCAAGAAATTGGAACCTACTCCTGGAGACATGATTCACAATCCGAAGGTTGTTTTTGAGAAGGTATTTCTCTTTACTAATATGATGCGCTTCGATTATTTTTTCAGAAGGCATTCCTTTTTCACTTCATTTATTGTTATAGCATGCATGGATGGTTTTTTTACTTATAAGTAACCCCTAGCATGCATAGAGTTCAGCCTTTATGCGTTGTGTTATGAAATTAGAACAACAATGAAAGAAAAACAGTAAAGAAGTCGAGACAAAACATGATGATTCACGCGGTTTACTAACAGTGTGTTAGCTATGTCCACGGGTAAAGCAGAGAACAGTTTTATTAACTTGGAGATACAAAATACAAATGTTGATAAAATAGGGATAGGGTTTTAAAGAGAGTTTATATATTGCACTCTCATAAAAGCCTATCACAAAATATAGCCCAAAAGCCAAAACATAAAACAGCTCAATACCCCAATTACATCTTTCGTCTAGGTTTTGAAGGCCGTTGCCCTCGAACCCTCACCAAGTATTTTGTCCCTAGACTCCGAATCGCTGACTAAGTAATCGTGTGGCATCATGGTTCCAAGGCGTCTCAACATGTGTAGGGGAGCTCTAAAATTTATGGCCTTTCTTTCTCCTGTCCATTTTCACCTCATAGATACTGCATTTTCTTGAATCTTTTTTACTGAACCAGATTAGAAGTTTCTTATGTTTTGTGTACTTTCTAGGCAGATGAGATGGCTCAGACCTTCCGGCAAAGATTAGCTCAAGCAGAAGAAATGGCTCGCGTAGACCTTCTCGGATTTCAGCCTGAGGTACTTGTGCGTTTTCCTTTGATTTTTTTGGTTCCATAAAGGGATTTGAAAATTTTGGAGCATGATTAATTCTTTCTTCTCAATATGCCAGAGTGGATAATGGATTGACTCAGCTTTGATGGGGGTATCGCTTGGGCGAGGTTGTAGATCTCACTGGAGTTTCCCCCACATAACAGGAACAACGAGTTATTATACCTTACTTCTCTCAAGTAAATAATTCCATATTTAATTTCAAAATTTTGGACATAATTTTATAAAATGTGTTTTCAAAGTGTCAGGCGTAATGCAAGACGATACTCTTCTTGATTACCTCAAAACGAGAAGAGTTAAAAAGGTGAGGCTGGAGTGAAGAGAGGCGCAATAAATAAATGCAATAATATATTGAGCATAAATTGACAAATAAACATATTTCTTGTGAAATAGTGTGGACATCCATCTCAAAACCAATTGGTGATGAGAGGAGTAGTCCACCAACCTTATAAACACTTGATGATATCCTCACCTTATCAATGTGAGATTCTCAACATGCCCCCTCAAGATGATGCCTCTTTTTGGGCTATCAATCTTGAATCGGATCTCAATTTCATTTTATTGGACCGAATACCCGTTTGAGCTTAATGAGCTCTGATGCCATGTGAAATAGTGTGGACGTCCATCTCAAAACCAATTGGTGACAAGAGGAGTAATCCACCTACCTTATAAACATTTGATGATATCCTTATCAATGTGAGATTCTCAACATGCACCCTCAAGATGATGCCTCTTTTTGGGCTATCAATCTTGAATCGGATCTCAATTTCATTTTATTGGTCCGAATACCCGTTTGAGCTTAATGGGCTCTGATATCATGTGAAATGGTGTGGACATCCATCTCAAAACCAATTGGTGATGAGAGGAGTGGTCCATCTACCTTATAAACACTTGATGATATCCTCACCTTATCAATGTGGGATTCTCAACATTTTTATTCCTATAAAATTTCAAATTCATACACAAATCACACAAATTGTGTTATTATAACATATACCGTACATATTAAATTATTATTTGTATAAAAAATTAAAGTTAATCAAAAGTATAAAAAAAAAAATTAATAACAATTTTCAGTATCCTTAATAAAGACTTTGCATGGTTGTTAGATTTCTTTTTGATCTAATTCTAGGATATTTTGTAGATATTAAGTTAGCATATTGTTAATAAATAAAACTTTGATAAGACACATGCCTTTACCTAAGGTGAAGGCGATGTGGAGTGTAAAATGACGAGGAAAGGCGAGGCCTGATTGAAGGAGCTCGCCTTGACTTTTTTGGAGGCGCAATATCCGCCAATGTGCAAGGCGACGGCCTTGAAAACACTGAGTATAGGGTATATAGGTCGAAATTTACTGGGCTTTTGTCTTGCCTGATTCACTATATTTTTCTAACTGCCAGATAGATACCTTGAAGAAAATCCACAAATTAAATAATAAGGTTCTAACTGACTATGTTATAATCTAGTATCATTTACCTGCTTCACAATACAAATTTGATTCTAATATGGTTGTTATCTGTTGCTAGAAGTTACTTTACAAATAAGATTCGCAGATAAATGAAAATTCTGGCTTTTCTAATCTCTGATATATGCTAGTTAAGCTGCCTGAGTTCTATTGCAGGACAAATTTCCAGTTACTTCTTTAGTATCATATTTCTAATTATCTTTTGCTGCATCATTATTTGATATGTTATGTTATTTCATAGGTCCATGTTATTTAGTTGTTTAGTTGTGGAGATTCAAACTCATAACTTTTTAATCACTTGGTGAACATATCATGCCAATTTACTTGGTGAACATTTCATGTCAGTTGAGTTATGCTTTTTTTACCCTTTGTTCTTAGAATAGAGTGTATATATTTATGATCAATAATTTAATTTTCAATAGTGTTTATGGAGTGAAGTGATATATCAGGTTTTAGCACATAACTGTCATGTATTGTCTGGAACTGGGCCATCCATCACCTATTGTTTTCAGTTTAATCATGGCTTTTTTCAGAGTTCCTTTCTAAAATTATTTTTTTTTAGAAAAAAAATTGCAGTCAGGTGTTTTCGGTAATTAACAGGTTATAGGATTAATCCATCGCGACGATCAATATTTTATAAGTTTTTTTGATAACCAAATATTATAGAGTTTAACAATTTGTCATGTGAGAATAGTCAAAGTATAAGTAAGTTGATTGAGACTTTTACTGTTAATGGTTAAATGTTGTTTTATGCTGGCTTTGCTTTTGATCTTGAATTGGTAATTGCTATTGGCTTGAAAAGTTTTGCTTGTAGCTTTGGTTGGCAGAGTTTATAGATGAAGAGAGTAATTTTGCCAATGTACTATGGACCACCCTTCATCAGGATTACATCCAATTCCGTAGTATTTTTTTTTAGTACAAATTAGGGGAGTAGACCATAAACCTTATATATATAGGGTGTATTGCTTTTAAATAAATGAGAGTAAAATACTAATTTCCAAGATTAAATTCGTGACCTGGAATTGAATGGGATTACATCCAATTTGTCAGTATTGACACTTAGTCTAAAATAATTATTTTTATATATTCTCTCACATAGAATTTGTAGTTGCTTGTATATTTGGAGAAAAGCAATCATGTAGCTGATTTTTCGAATTAGATCTTGTATAAATTAGTTTGTGATCATCATTGATCTTTCACTTTTTTTTTCTTAATACAATACTTTAACTGGTTAACAAGCAGAATGTTTCATTTTCTTTTTGGGCTAGATCAAGTGACTATGTTGCATATTTAGAAATTGATTTTTATGGATTTTTTCTTTTTTTACATCTAAATGTTGTAGAGTAGGTGGTATATCCTCTAACTATTGTCGAGGTGTGCGTAATAATTTTTTAATTTTTCTGGTTGATCATCCTCTTTTGAATTAGGAAAATTTCCTCCCTTTAGTTTTTCTATCCATGTATTGTCTTTGCTATTTTGAAAGATTGTATGGGTTTGATGGTTGTTTCTAAGTTATGAAGATGGTTAAAATAATGATAATAATTGGTTATAACAAAAAGGGTATAAATAACTTCTCAATAAATTAACGAGGTTTGATGGTTGTTCCCAATCCAACTCATGAAAATTTCATGATTTTAAATCTAATCCAACCCAAAACTGTATTTAACCTAACCTAATCCAATCCTTGGTTCGGGTTATTCGGGTTGTTTGTTCACCTCTAGTTGTAAATATAATATAATAGGTAGAATGTGTTGCTGATGGTAAATTTCCAAAAACAATGGTTCTATAATAATAAAATAGTAAAAAGTTGATACTTTCCATTTGTTTGAAGCAAAATTCTCACTTTTATAAAAGCACCACCTGATGCAATGGGCCTAAGCTTGCCAGATTCTAAACTGCCCTTTTTACACAGTTGTTAGATTGCCTTTCCTATCTTGATCTTAATAGTTACTCAGTTGCTCTAACCAAGAATAATCTGAAAATGATATCAACAAAAGATGTAATTTATATACCATCCAACTACGATTTATATTATTGTCGTTTAATTGGTGTAAAATGTGTAGTTGTGACTTCGACTGCCAACAAAAACATAGTTTTATTGACATCTTATTTAATACCTAGTAATTACAAGGTTACAAGTATGAATTTCTATTTTTTTTTAAATGTTTGTTGAATAAGATCATGGATACAACTTTCATTACTCAATTATTGTTGAACTAAAAAAAAGTTAAAAAGAATTTGCATGTATAAAAAGAATTATAAAAAAAAAAAAATTGAGGACAACAATTTTTTAGAAGAAATTTGTGTATACGAGAAGTCCATGCATCTGATGACTTTAATCAATGTAATAATTAGTCTTCAATCAATGCCACAACATACTTCAATCAATGCAGTATATAGTCTTCAATCATGAGACCGTGAAAGTCAAAATTGAAATATTGAAAAGAAAAACATCCAAAATTATACTATGAATGAATATTTCAACATGTGGAACGATTTCCTTTGATGAAATGAGTTGGGAAAAAAGTGGAATAGTTCAAAATAATTACAACCTTGACAGAATGGAATAGAGAGGCAGCTAGGTGTAGAAGAAGACAAGGTATTTTTGTACGTACGTCGTATTCTGCTAATAAAAACACAGCACACTTGGATGCTGTTTTAGTGCTGAGAATTTCAAGAAAGCTAAGGTGATTGAACCGTGTGGTGCATCTTGTTCTTCAAACGATTCTCATTCAATTTATATTTTGCATATACAAAAGAATATCGAATCATCTCAACTACCTTTTCTTTTTTACTTTGTGTAGCGGCTAAGTCTATCGTATATTATGCCAATATCGAAGAGCAACGGTACTAATGTACATCTATTAACTATGAGATTATGAGTTTGAACTTCTATCCTCAATCGTATATTATGTATATTGATTGAACTATGAAGTTATGGATTCGAATCCCTTCCTCTAATTATTGTAATCTAAAAAAAATGTATCGTATATTATTATTTTGATATATGTGAGCGTTTGAATCAGCTTGTCTCTGCTAATCTTACATACACGATCGTGTTACTTGTTGAGGATCCTTTCTTGAAAATTGATTGTTCATTTCATTGAAACTTTTTCTTGTTTTATTTAGTATTATAATTGATTAAACTCTAAATATTTGGTAGAGAAAAAAAAAAGAAACTAGCATGTATACTCTGAAGACTAAATAGAAAAAAAAATGAATGACAACTTTTTAAAAGAAATTTGTGCAAAATATAATCTTCAATAAATGCTACAAACAAACAATATTCAAACAGTATAATTTTCAATTAATGTCACAAATAATCTTCTATCAATATTGTAATATTCTTCAACAAGAGACAATGAAGAGTAGAATTGGAATATACAAAAAAAAAATTCAAAGTTCCTATAAATAAAATATTTCTAAAAAATAGATGTAATTAAAATAGATAATAAAAAAAATCACCACCTAAAGCAAATTTTCTACTATATATTATAAATGATTTGATCTCCAAATAAAATTTGAATTCGCCTTTGTCTAATATATTTGATCGTTGAGAAAATTAAATTTTAAGTAGACAAAAATATGAATCGGATTGAACTAAAGTGTCTAAGATTTTAGTTGAATTTGTGTAATTTACACGAGACAAATACTAATGTCACAGATTCAATTCCAAATGTATGAGTGACATAATGATTTTATTGTTTTGTTGTAAATCAGTTCAACACTAATGTCACAGATTCAATTCCAAGAGTTGATATTTGTCATTTTCCTCTCGATAGTACTCTAAAATAGACATCCATATTTTTTAATATAAGTGGGGAAGATGAACCACTAACCCTATAAAGAAAATAATTTTAAAATAATGATAATCAAATACCAATTTTCGAAATTAAATCTGTGATCATGATGTTAAATTCGATTACCACCAAATAATGAAATCACTAAGTCACCGATCATTTTGGTGGTCTTATGGAATCAAATTGTCGCCCTTCGGTAGTTTTAATTAACATCTATCTTCCAAGGTTCATACACAGCCATCAACCTTATTTTGGTTCTCGAAAGTTTGTTCGGAGTGATTTAAAATTATGAATATTTTAGGCTAAATCATAAATGATTTTCCTCTTTATTACAAAAATATTTTTATTCTTTCAAAAGTTGCAATATTAACTTTTTTCTTTTTGACATGGGTATTTACTTTCATCTTTCACAAACGTTTTAGAATTATTACACTGACGTAGAACATAATCTGAAATAGCATGAAAATTTGTATGAATAAGTTTAACTTTTCCTATCCAAAGAAAGAGTCACTTGATGATTTCATAACTCTCTATAATCACGAATAATTAATATTTAACTCTTATTTATTTTTTTATTACTTTTTTTTTTAGTACAATGGGAGAGGGAGAATTATAAGTATCGATTCGAGGGTTCGAATTCGTGATGCTTGTATTGAACTGGTTTACAACCAAACAATAAAATCATTGCACCATCCATTTGATTTTGACTCTTATTTATTTGAAAGTACTATCCTCAATATTATATTAACCCGCTTATGGGCAACACCATATATTAAACTTATTTCTACTTAATTTTAAAAATCATTGTAGCTCAAAAGCTATTTAGTTTTATGATTTGAAGTTAAAGAAAAATATATTTTAAACTAATTGTATGTTTTTTATATACAAATTTCACTCTCATTTTATTCAGAGCAGTGATACCTTTTAAATAAGGTTTTTATCATTTCCCTCTAATTTATACTAAAAAAAAAATAGCATTTTAAAAGATTAATCTAATAAAATTTTCTGAAAAAAGATAAAACGATTTCTCTTTCCAAATTCAATAAATAAAGGAAATGGTACATGTATAGGAAAAAACGTTTTTTTTAAACAAAAATTAACCGTGTAGTAGAAAAATGGGATGATCTATGTAAAATGATTAAAATACTTAAACTTCAATAAGTTTTCAGTTGATAATCTACCATCAATTTTCAATCGATAACCTTCAATCATTTTTTAGATGATAATATTTAATCAATTTTTAACTAATAACCTTCATTCAACTCGTTGATAATGTTTAATCACTACTTGATGTGGAAAAGGCAAAATTGAATTGCTATATATATATGTATATATATATATATATATATATATATATAATATTTTACAAAAAAAAAAAAAAAAGTTATAATCAAAATGTGTCTAAAAGTTGTTATTTGGAGTAATTTACTTTAGGTGTCAACTTATTTGTTGTCTATTTTAATTATAACATTTTTTTAAAATATAAACATTGCATCCATCGTAAGATTTTATGACATTTTTTTTCATATTACAACTCTACTCTTTATCATCTCTTGATTGATTGAAAATTGTCTGTGATACTGATTGAAAACTATTTATGGTATTAATTGAAGACGATATATGTACATGCTATTTGTTGCACCGATTGAATTTATAGGACGCTTGAGTATATTTGTCATTTTACTAGATTCACCCCAATTTTTGCTATGCACTATTTTCTTTTCAAAAATTGTTATTTATACATAAAAAATTCCCAAAACTAAAAGGTGTATGTATTTATTTATATTTATTTTTTTTATTTGCCCTTTATATGGAATCATAATATATAATTAAAAAAATGTCAAAGTATGAGATGCTTAGATCCTCCCCAAATTAATTGTCTATTTTTGTTTTGTCTACCAACATGGAAGATAAAAAGAGAAAAAAGAAAAGTGAAAAGTTTGAAGGACATGATTGACCTATAATTGAACTAAAAAGAAAGATTTAAAATGAGTATCCAAAAGGGATGATCATATCACAAAGAATATCACTTTTGATCCAATGGCCAGGCCTCCTCCATCTCAGCTTAAGGTTTATTCCAAGTCATATTCATCCCTCACCAATGTCACTATCTTAAAATAACAAGTAATCACAATATAAAACTCATAGTTAATACAGCGAAAGCGAGCTTAGCTTAGCGGTAATTAATCGACGCATTCAGCTCGAAAGGCTTTATAAATAGCTGCCTTTCCCATCCCTCCACAACTCAAGCTTGAAGGACTAAACCAAGCCTCCCTAGCTTTCTCAAGAAATCTCTTTTAATCAACATGTCTCCCGCTGCCACCGAAACCGCCATCGAGTCGACCGATGCCCCAAAGAGGGCGTTCGTGACGTTCTTGGCCGGTAATGGTGACTATTGGAAAGGTGTGGTTGGATTGGCAAAGGGTCTTAGAAAGGCCAAAGCCGCCTACCCTCTCATTGTAGCTGTCCTGCCCGATGTCCCCGAAGACCATCGCCAGATTCTCGAGTATCAGGGTTGTATCGTACGCGAAATCGGGCCTGTTTACCCCCCTGCAAACCAGACCCAATTTGCCATGGCTTACTATGTTATCAACTACTCAAAGCTTAGGATTTGGGAGGTACATTTATATTCATTTCATTCTTCATATTTGTGAATAATATGCATTGTGTTGTATTATTTGTGCTTTCAGCATTTCAATTTTTTTTGGAAAAAACATCAACCAAGAACTAAAAATATATATATTTCTTTTTTTTATTAAATTGACTATTTATTTGTATGTTTAACAGATTTTGATATGAATCATGTCAACTTGCCAATCTAATTTAAAGTAAATAAACAAGAGTAACTTTAATTATGTCAATAAAACAGTCATTAATTAAAAAGAAATTTAACAAAAAAATCTAGGGACTCAACGTCTTTTTTTATCAAACCGAATATTCATTTGTATATTTTATAGACTTTGATACCATATTGAATTATGTCAACTCGCCAATCGAATAAATTTAATTATATCATCGAAACTGTTTTAATTGCAGTTTGTGGAGTATGAGAAGCTGATATACTTGGATGGGGACATACAAGTATTTGAAAACATTGATCATCTATTTGAAATGCCAAGTGGATATTTCTATGCAGTGATGGACTGTTTTTGTGAGAAGACATGGAGTAATTCACCACAGTACAAAATTGGTTATTGCCAACAATGCCCTCACAAAGTGGAGTGGCCTGTTGAAATGGGAAATCCACCTCCTCTTTACTTCAATGCTGGTTTCTTTGTCTATGAACCTAATCTTGTGACTTACAAGGATCTTCTTCAAACTTGCAAGGCCACCACTCCAACTTTGTTTGCTGAGCAGGTAACTTATTATATTCTTATAATACTCGATCTCGGGGTTGTTAATATTCGTCATGTCAGTTGAATTATGTTCACTTTAGTTTCTTTTATGTTCTTTTTTAGTTCTTAGACTTTTAATTTTGTTTCGTTTTGGTTTATGAACTTTCAAATTCGTTTCATCCTGGCTCTCTTAAACTTTCAAATGTTCAATTTTAGTCTCTAAACAGACTGAAAATTTTTACATCTTTTTCTACCAATTTTGCTTGTATTAAAATTATTAATATTATTGAACCAATTTTCATTAATATTAACTTCAAATATATCATAGGATCTATTTAAAACAATTTTAGAAATACAAGGACTAAAATTCAATATTTGGAAGTTCCGTGATCAAAATTGGAACCAACTTGAGAGTCGAGAAATTAAAATTGGACGTTTGAAATTTTTATGGAGTAAAATAGAACAAGTCTTAAAGTTTAGTAATTAAAATTATAATTTCACCATTATTATAACTCAATCTCGAAAGTCTTGAATTGCGATAAATTTAATCTTATATCAATACTTCAACCCATGGATAGGACTTTCTGAACATGTACTTCAACGACATCTACAAGCCCATTCCCCCAATATACAACCTCGTCATGGCCATGCTATGGCGTCATCCCGAGAACATCGACGTCGACAAGGTCAAAGTTGTCCACTATTGCGCAGCGGTATGTGCGTGTGTGTGCGTGTTTTTTTTTCCTCGTTACGAAGATATGTTTATTAGGATGTTGTTGTTATATTTACTTTCGAAACGGTACGTACGCGTGTAGGGATCGAAACCGTGGAGGTACACCGGAGAAGAAGAGAACATGGATAGAGAAGACATAAAAATGTTGGTGAAGAAATGGTGGGAGGTTTATGAAGATGAATCTTTGGACTATCACAATGTTCTCAAATCTCAAACCAAACAAGAAACAACCAAACTCACACCTTTGATCTCTGTCTTGTCTGACCCTCAAGTTGTCAACCACATCACAGCTCCTTCTGCTGCTTAAATTATATATATTAATTAATTATATATATATATTATCAATTAGTACTAATTAATTAATTCAAGGGTGCTTTAAGCTTTATCATGATGTATAGTAGCTCAGGTTGGGGGTTCAAGTTGTATTGTCTTTAGGTAATTTCTATCTTTTGCATGTAACTCCCAATTTTGTTCATGGCTACACTTTAAATTTTATGAATAAGGTCTGTTTTTATATGCTTTTTTATTTTTTATTTTTTTTTCTTCTTCTTATTTCACTCAACATGTTTTCAAAATTGATAAGGTGACAGCTTAATACACACATGAGATAAACTTAATTATGAACAAATTATAAAGAGATTATATTTCTAACATTCGAAAGGATATGAAATAAAATAGAATATATATCGTAAATTACAATAAATTAAAAACAATATTTTAATCCAAGAATAATAAGAAACTAGTATTGTTTTAATTCATATATCAACCAATTACAAATATTAAATTTCCGTAAATGGTTGATAGGAAACTAACTTCATATATACATGTTCCTCAAAAAAAAAAAAAAAAAAAAAAAAAAAAACTTCATATATACATGTATATAAGAAATTTAAACTTTTTTTTAAAAATAATTTTCTGCCTATTTAGAGTTCAAATTTTTAGTATATTTATTTTGACAACAATCATGTAGTCTCAATTTAATTTTCAACAAAAAAAAAAAAATTGAACTGTTATCTTAATGTATTTTAGTAATTAGATCTAAGTTTCGAATTCTTCAATTTCTTAATATACTAAAACAAAATTATTTATCGAAAGGGTTCATGGCCTACTGATTTTACTGTTTGATGGAAATTCAGTTCAACACCATGATCATGGATTCGATCCTTATTTGTAATCCCTTGTCTCCTTATTTGTATTCAAAATTTTGTTTTGCCCCTACTTCAGATCTAATGTTTGAGCCCACATTTATGTAAACGGTCAGGTTGGTTATTATAACCTAACTCATGTTTGCCCCACCGTTTATTATAGTCGGTGGTTACCTAAACTTTCGTGCCCGTCTATCTAAATCTTACCTATACTATTTTTTTTACAATAACCAACCCCTCAAACACCATTTATCATAACTCATGTTATATTAACCTGACCCTCAAACATCGTTTATAATAATCCATCGCTTATCATGATCCATTGTTTATCATAAACTACCGTCTATCATAACCAAATCGGTGCCCCAAACACACCCGAGAATGTCTCCTTTTCTAGGGGTAAAGAACCGAACCGGTTCACGGTTGAAACCGAACTACACATTTTAGGGCTTCAAGCTTTCACGCCTGAGAGACTGAACAATCGTCACCCTTCACACCAAACCAAACACAAAAACCGACTCCGGCGACCAGA
Organism: Sicyos baderoa; assembly: GCA_037832685.1. Classification (NCBI taxonomy): domain Eukaryota; kingdom Viridiplantae; phylum Streptophyta; class Magnoliopsida; order Cucurbitales; family Cucurbitaceae; genus Sicyos; species Sicyos baderoa. The sequence continues at coordinate 26,979 of JBBMEF010026683.1, read as the reverse complement.
CTTGGCGGCGGTGGGTGGCGATCGACGGTCACGATCCCCTCCGGCGAACGGAGAACGGCCAGCGACGAGCAACGCATCGTGAAAGAAAGGGATTTGAGGGCTCTGTTGTTTGGGAGTTCTTTTCGCATTTTTTGAAAAATTGGTGCCTCGATTCCGTTTAGTTGCCGCGATCTTCCAGGTTCTTCATTCGATTAGGTTTCGTTCGATTCTTATTTCTTTTTCTTCTGATTTTCGACCCTTAAATCCGCACTTTCCTAATTACTCCGTTTATATACGCATTGTTTGATGGGGGGGTTTTGCTCCATTTTTGTTGATTCTATTCTTTGAGCTTTCTGTTTAACTGGCGTATTGCATTCCTATACTCGGGGTATACTCGGGGTAACTATGTCCGTACTTAGGCTAGGTACCAGGAGACGACTTAGGAAAAGGAGTGCAAATTTGGGGTAGTTTGAGAAATTAATCCCCCACTGCCTCGAACCTGTGATGTGACCCCAGGAGGAGCACAACCTCGAGTTCACGGTGCTCAACCACTGCACCGCCCCTGGGACTAGTGGCATATTGCATTAACAAGTGGATATGTAGTTTTCTCCATGGATTATAGTGGTTAAAATATTGTTCAACGGGTGCTGGAGTCCTTGGCAATCCATTAGCTCTACTGTTGCTGTACTTGGTGCTCATAGAAAAAAAAATAAGATAGGAAATTAAAGACCGGTTCTGTTCGTTGATATAATTAAATTTACCCCAACCCACTAGCTTAATCTTTTGGGTTGATTGGTGATTTAACATAACTCAATCGGTTCTTCTTTTGGTCATGATATTGGCCTTGGTAGGAAGCTCATTGAAGCTGAAATAACAGAATGAGTTCATCTATCCAATCTTTGATCATTGGTAGCCTTGAGGGATTCCCATGATTCGTGGATTTGGCCTCACCCTTCTAATTCTTTAGTTCATTAATGGAAGATTTTGATTCATTCAAAGGCCCAATTTTAACTAAGCTTTACTCTCTTCTTTAGGAAGATGTTTATCCTAAGAAAATAAAGGTTTTCTCATGGGAGCTTAGCCATGGGGTATTAATAATACCTAAGAAACACGGACACGGGACACGGATACGGACACGACACTACACGGCAACACGTCAATTTTAAAAATATTAGGACATGGACACGCTTAGGACACGTCAATTATATGTATATAATATAAATAAATAATTAGAATAAAATAATAACTAACATAATCTTACCATGGACAATTGCACTAAAACAAAACATGTTATATTAAGTTTAATTTGGAAAGACACTCTCATGTGGATGAAGATGTACCCACGACTTGGAGAGATACTCGATGTTGTTTAAATCGAAGGATTGACAAAGAGTTGAAGAAGATGAAAACCAGAAAGTTCTTGGAGGTGGCGGCAAATAATTGCATAGAGTGTTGGATAAATTTATTCTTTGTTCAATATTATATTAGGTTTAACTTCTTTTTTTATTATTTAAATATGGAAAACGTGAGTTTAATATAATAAATAAAATTGGCCTTACATTTGGTTGAAAAACTTATTTTTTTATAAAAAAAAGTCAGTCAACGTGTCCTTCCCTTGTCCCCGCCGAGTCCTTCCCGTGTCCACTATTAAAAAAATAATAAAAAAATTGAACACTTCAATTCGCGTGTCCGACACCGACACTCCGTCCTAAATGAAGTGTTCGTGCTTCATAGAATAATACTGATCATTTATAGAGTTGAATGCCTCATTGTTCCTTATTTTCTTCTTGCTGCATTTTGTGCATGCCTGATGCTGAGACTCTGGGTCATTTATTCGGTTGTTCTTTCACTTCCCTTTATTGGTCACCGATATTTGCAGATTTTGGTTGGAGTTTAGGCTGTTTAGTTCTGCCCTACAACGTGTTTGATCTGATCTTTGTGGGTCATCCTTTTCATAGACCAAAGAAGTATTATGACTAGCTTTTAATGGTGTTCTTTTGAACTCTTTGGTGTGAGAGAATCGCCAAATTTCCGAAGATTTAGCATCCGGTTTTTATAGTTTTATGGAACTAATTGTTTTTAACTATCTTTATGGTGTAAAATTAAATGATAACACCCATTTTCTGATTATAGTCTTTCATATTTGATTACTAATTGGAGATCTCTCGTATAATACACCTTTTAGTGATTGGAGTGTTTACTCATTTTATTTCATTGAACATAGAATCCCTTCAATTCTCAATTTTAAATTAGTTAACGTCCAAACCTCTAGCTACTTTTCTTGATTTTTATGATTTTACCTTCGGAATTCTGTTTTTGATCTGTACTAAGATGTGAAATTTATATTTTGAAGACAATTTGTCTATGGGCAAGATTATTTGAGTGAACAGAAGACAATTTGCTTTTTTTTTAAAAAAAAAAAATCAACTTCATTTGGGGTGGAGTGATTCAAACTGATGCCCTCTTACTCATAAGCATGTAATTCGTGCTAGTTGAGCTATCTTGTTGGAGAAATGTATTTGTGTATAGAAATAATGAGAATGAGATGGTTGTTCATTGGTGCTTTATCATCTTTTTGTTAAGTGTTATTGAAATAATGAAAATGAAAATTTAAATGAAATGTATTTGTGTATCTTTATCTGCTATCCCATGTTAATTGTTTAATTTCCATTAATACTTATATCTCATTTAATTACCAAAGCATTTATTAATCATTTTTTCTCAAGCATTGGTTCATATATAGTAACACAACTCATGCAAGGTTTGCAGCTTTTCCTAATTTTCCTTGGAAGGTTGACTTTTTTCTTTTTTATCAGATTCTGTGAATGAAATAATAATGGAATCAACTAAAGAAGAATCTACTCATCTTTGTTCGGAGGGAAAGCTTGGTGACACAGGTAAGAAAAGGGAGCGGGCATGGACGAGATGTTTGTTGCTTCTAGATTTAATTATTTTCCTCTACTTTTTGTGCGTTTCATGTGGTATGTAGATTAAGAAGTATAATGTTTTTCTTCTTTATCTTGCTAGAAACAAAATCTCGAGTTGACGCCATGTGGGAGAAGATGAATAAAGGGGTGTCTAATAAAACCTTAAAAGTTTTGTCAACCAAACGATCTCCAGCAGGGAACAAAAACTCAAAGAAGTCAAACAATGTAAAAATTCACATTCTTCTCTTTCACAATGAGGCAGGTCAAAGAAATAGGAAAAAATATATATATATTTCTCTAACTTTTTTCTCTGCCCATCGCCCCTGTCTAGAATTGGATTTCATATCTTGGTATGGCGTCGAAGAAGGTCAAACCTCAAGAAAAAGCTTTGTCATCAGAAGGATCCAAGGTTCTGCAGAACAGTTCTACTGATGATGCTAAGCTGCTTGCTGCCACTGCTCTTTCAGCTGTTAGGGACCAAGCTTCAGCTACCATTTCTGGCAGGGGGAAAGTTGAGGTGCCAATACTTTCCTCACTATGTCTTTTTACTACCATTTTCTATGTTTTTGATGAGGTTTTGGATCAGGAGTTAGTTTGAGGAATTATTTTGAGGAGTTGTTTGAGTAGGTAGAAATTGGGAGGTGCAGCCAAAAGCTCGTTTCGATTTGATTTTCTTGTAGAGGAGTTAGAGACAATAGCTTGTTTGGATGTAGATTTGAAATGAGTAGTTATTTTGAGTTTTTAAAAAAGAATGATTAGAAGTGTGATTAAAAATGAGTTATTTTGAGTAGTTGGAAATGAATGATTAGAAATGAGTGGTTAGAAATAATAAGTTATTTTGAGTAGTTAGAAATGAATGATTAGAAATGAGGAGTTATTTTTACTAGTAAAAATGAAGATTTGTTTTGAGTAGCTATAATAACTCGTTTGGATGTTTTTTGAGGAGTAGTTAGTAAATACTCATTTTAAATCCTCCATAAATTCAACAAACAAACACCCCATAGAGATGAGAGTGGATTTTATTGGCATGCCACCAATTAGTCAGTTATTTAGATTATAATTCAGAGAATTTCTCTTCTGTTCATGCATTCTCTCTCTTTCTGTCCTTTTTTTTTTATTTCTCAACACATTTTTTTTGTTTGTCGTTTTGATGCTTGGGGATAAGAAACTCTTCTTAGAGAAAGGGGTTTTCAAGAAGAAACTTATGACTTTGTCGATGGAATAAATCAAGGAAATATAATAGTCTAATAGCTTTTGGAAGGTGGATCCATCTAGAACAAATTTTGGTGAATTATTTGCTGAAGGGCAGGATACTGGTAAATTAGATTGAACGGCTTTGCATTGTTTCTTTTTTTGATAGGAATCGGTAAACTTTCATTGATGATTGAAAAATTACAAAAAGCCTATCGGAAACCGTTACAAAAGTTGATGCCAATGAGCGTATAAAAAGAGAGGTCATAGTTACAAAAGGGGAGAGCTTATGACTCCATAGTAGCTTCAGCCATGGTGGAGTAAGCAGCTTGTGTGTCACTGAAAATTCTATTGTTTGTTTCGCCCCACCATTTCCAAAAAAAGGCAAATACCAAATTTAACCATAAAGTTTCTTTTGCATTCTTGAAAGGATGCCCAACCAAAACCCCAAGAAGGAAGGATGATATATTTTGGGGTTGAACAAAGGACCACCCAAAAGCCTAAAAAAGGGAGTCTCTGAAAGGTTCTTTTGTAAGTTATGTTCGTATATTTCTAAAAGGGAGTCCTCCTAAAGTTTGGCTTGATTATATGATCCCTGAAGTGTTTTTCTGGCATTGAGTTCAATAATCATTGTGTTAATTTCTTTCTTTGAGTAACAATTTACAAGTTTTTGTGGGTAGGAGAAAAAGTTATAAGTTCAGGTTTTATGGCTTTATGGGTGAAGGTGGGTGGGTTTGTGGGAATTGTAGCTTTGGTGGGAAGGATGGTATGAGGGTCCCTCCACGAGGTTGATAGTTCTTAAATAAGCGTTTGTAACAATAACCTTTACTTGGAGTTGGTTTGCAAAAACTGGCCTCCAATCTGATTTTGTGGTTTCCTTCTTTATTTCCGGTTTAACCACTTTGTATTCCCCACCCATAACTTCTTTTCATTCTCATCATAACCATATTTATTTTCCGCGTAACAACTTTTCTTTCTCTCTGTACTCACTATTTTATTCTTGAGTAAAACTTGGCAACTTTCCTGGAGGTATCTTGCACGTACTTCTCACCATTTGTGTGAATAATAATATGCCACATATGCAATTATATATAAAAAAATGTTTTGAAAATATATATATAAAAATAATGATTTGATTAATGAGAGGGAAATGATAAATGGTAGATGTGACTTATTATTATCCTCACAAATTGGTGGAAAGTATGTACGAGGTGCCTCCCGAGAAGTTGACAAATCTTTCTCTTTATTCTCTCCATAATTGTTCACCCCAAACAGGGTGAAACCCCAAATAGTTTCTCCTATAATCATTAATACAAATATTCATTTTCCTCTATAGTCATTTTTTCCCCTTTTTTTTATATAGGAAACAAAAACTTTCATGGATAGAATGAATAGTTGCAAAAAAATATTTTTAGTTACAAAAAGCCTTTCTAATGAGATAAGAGAGTAGTAAGACTATAATCTTTGAAAGGTACAACTCTATGAGCCTATGTGATAGCAAGGTAAGTAATAGAGTCAATGATGCTCTCCTCATGGGGACTGTTGGAAGCAAATATGATTTCATTCCTAGTGTTCCATATCTTCCACCAAAAAGCAGTAATAAACAACTGACATAATATCTTCTTTTCGTCTGTAAACGGATGGCCTTGATGCATGTATAAAAGCATATTCTCAATTGATCCCGGTTCAGCATCTGCCACTCAAATGCATCTTGTAAGAAATCCCAAATTTTGTTTGCAACATTACAAGTACTAAAAAGATGAATCTGAGATTCGGCTTCCTTATGACATAAGGAACACATACTAGGCGATAATGCCATGGAAGGCCATTTAGCTTGAAGTCTATCATCAGTATTCAATGCACCATAGCTCAATTCCCAAATTCTCCCCCATATTCTCTCCTTATTTCTCATCCTCATAATCATTTTCAGACAACCCTAAATAAGCATTTGGGTAAACACAACCTATACTTGGTTTACACAAACTGGCCTCCAATCAGATTTTCTGGCTTCTAGCTTTCTTTATTTCCGTGTATCAATAAAACAATACCATTTCTTATAAAGCAATATAACAGCTAGTTTGGGCATTGGTTATATAAATCTGTAAATTGATGAGCTCATAGAAAATTCTGTTTTTACTTGAACAGATCACAGAGATTAGAGACTTTGCAGGCCAAAATGTTGAAATTAAGAAGTTTGTAGATCCCGATTCAAAGGAAGCATACGAGAAGATGAAGGCACCTGCTACAACTTCAGCGGTCGATGCCGTCCTGGAACAAATTAAAAAGAAACAAAAGCTTAGTGTTCTTGACAAGACCAAAAAGGACTGGGGAGAGTTCAAGGAAGAAAACAAGGGTCTGGAAGAGGACTTGGATGCTTACAAGAAGAGCTCAAACCAATATCTCGATAAAGTTTCCTTTTTGCAGCGAGCCGATTATAGGGAGTTCGAACGAGAGAGGGATGCACGCTTGGCTTTGCAGTCCAGGAGGAGGTCCGATATGCGAGAGGAGCCATGATCGAGCCATCATCCGAAGCTCTCTATCAAGTATGTTCCCTAATTGTTGTTAGGCTTTAGAATTTCGTGTTCGGATATGACTTATGATGACTTAGAGAATATGCCTTGATGCATTCGAATCCGAATGACAAAAACTGCTAGTGATATGCTTTCATGTAAATCAGAGAAATTACAGCACTTTGTAGGTTCTATAATTGGCATCTGCTCCCAAGTCTTGGCCCTATTCTTGTAGCAGTTAGTTGAAGTGTAAGAAAATGATGCTAATAAATCTGAGCAACAAATGTGGAGGTTTCTTTTGTTTATTTATTTATAATAAATAGGGAGTTTAAGATTTCAAATCACAAATTTTATGATTGTTAGCCTAGCGCATTAGATAGTGTGAATTAGCCATCATGGAGTGACTCAATTGGTCAAAGAGGGCCCTGATAAGGTGATGGGTTCAATCCATGGTGGATACCTACCTAAAAATTAATTTTCTACGGGTTTCCTTGGCATCCAAATGTTGTAGGGTTTAGGCGGTATGTCTCGTGACATAAGTCGAGGTGCGCGAAAGTTGGCTCGGACAGTCATAGATATATAAAAAAAAAAAAAAGATAGTGTAAGTTTAATGTACTTTGATATCATATTAGATAGTGTCGGTTTAACTATCTTCACTTTAGTAATAAATTAGTTCAAATTGGAGGACACCACAAATCCTATATAGAGGGTACTATGGTTCTCAAATAAAATGATGTTAAATTAGTCTTAAACATGGGTTTACAAAATTATTGTTAAATAATGGATGTTGAACATCAAAAAGAAAATGATGGTGTACCATTCTGATATGAAGTGGATTAAGTCTAAGGAAAAATGTCCTAGTGTCAATATTTATCTGCTCTGCTTGAGAAACATTGTTATTAAGGGAAAAAAAGAAAGTGGAAGCTACATTGCAGCAACTCAACTATTACAACTTAATGCGTAGAAAAACATTCTAATTTAATGGGTCTAATGTGCCTTTACACAATAACATAACTAATATTAATACTACTAATGTTGTACTAAATTATACTAATTTAACTATTATGTTAATACTCTAACATCTAAGGGAGCGGTTTATTTATCATATTTAAGGAGGATTTAGTTGAGGGATTTACTAACTCAAAAATCTACATTCAAACGAGTTTTTATTAACTCCTCATTTTTACTTTTAAAAATAATTCTCATTTCTGATCGTTCATTTCTAATCATTTATTTATAGCTACTCAAACATTTTTAACCATCCATTTTTAACCACTCACTTTTAATCATTACTTTTTTAATTATTCATTTTAAATTTACATCCAAATAAGCTTTTGACTCTAACTACTTTACACAAAAACCACATTTAAACGAGTTTTTACTATAACTCTCAATTTTTAACTACTCGAAAATTGAAATAACTTATCAATATAACTCTTTAAGCTAAATCCTTGTAAACAAACATCCCCAAGGTGTCTCAAATGTTGAGATAAATTAAATTCTCTAAAAAGGTAGATAATCAATGAAACTTAGTGAAGGCTAGCAAACATTAGTGAAATTAGTGATATGACCATATTCTACAAAGATTTAGAGAAATATGTGTTAGGATTCGATTTTTGTCTAAATAGTGGAGAATGTTGTACTAGTTATTATTTTTAAAGCAGCAAAAGAATTTGTATAACCACAAAAATTTCTTAATGGTCTGAAACTTGTTTCAAATTTGGTGAAACGCGACTAATACTAATAATGTGGTAAAACACTAACAATTGGTTTTTCACCTCATTAGTCGGTGGCGCGATTGATTATCTGATTTGGTGTTAATCTATTTTCACTCTACAGTCGCGGGTTTGATCCTTTGAATTGGTATTTGTATTTGTAATTCCCTTTCTCCAATTAAAAAATGTTTGGATTTTCAAAAAAAAAAAATAATAATATTTTTATTTATAAAATAATTTTTTGTGACATTTGATGGTACTATATCATCAAAATATAGAGCTTCCTTACACATGTGTGTAGGGAAGTTTTACTCAAACTAAATTGAGAAAAAATATTACCATGAAAGCTTTATTGACACTTTTTTATATATATATTATAAATAATTCGGGTTAAAATATATGAGGGTCATCTAGATTGTCAAAGATTATGAGACATGTCTCATTATTTTTAGAACTAAGATATGTCACATCTTTATTAGCGCGAGGGGAAGATTATTAGGATTTATGGTGTAGAGTCTTGTAATTAATATTACTTAATTGGTGATAATATATAAATTAAATATAATTTTAACCGTTAAAAAAAAATCTAAGGTTATGGGTAATTGGGTAGGGTCTTCAAATAGCCCCAAAGCCTGAAAACCTCGATTACACAAATTTTTAAGTTATGTTAGGTTAAGTTAAGAACTCAAATACAGATCGGTCTCCAGTTATAAATAACCAATTTTTGGTTCAACCAAAATCGAATTGATTTTAATATAATATATTATTTATATAAATAAATAAGATTCTAGATTTTATCCTTCCTCACATGCACACATTCCAAGTTTCATGTCCATGCAACGCATGTGGTGCAACTAGGGGCGTTCACGGTTCGGTTTGAATCGATTTTTCTAAAACCAAAAATCGAACCGAGCTCCTCGATTTTTGGAGTAATCAAACGGAGTAAACCGATCGATTCAGCGCGGTTCACAACTGATTTTACGTGGTTCGGTTCGGTTATAACTGCATTCATGTAGAGAACGTCATGCTTGAGACAAAGGTTAGGAAGAAAAATGGTTGGCTGTGTCGCCGAAACAAAAAAAATAGGGAAGTTTAAAAAACTGATTTGACGTGTTTTGGCATGCTTAGCAGAAACTTATCACGAGTATGAGAGCTCTGCTTGTTACTGGAGACATGTTTGCAGCATCGTGCTCGACTCACTACTTATACCTACGACTTATAATATTTCGACTTGCCTCGTCTTGATTGCAGTCAATAAGTGCATTTGTCGTCTTTTGGTTGTAGCCATTAGACGTGCCGAGATGATGTCATTTAGTTGTAGCCACTTGACAAGCGCATTGGTTTGTATGTGCATGTCCTACCTCAATTAGGAGATTCAAGATGTTAACTGGAACTGTTTGAAGTTAACCATGGGAGTCTTTTATTTTCAAGACTTATTTCTAGCATGAAATATTTAGTTTCATTTGTTCTTACGAGTACTTTAAACTGTGTTTTGGGATCCCAATATTTGAAGTTTCAATTTTAATGTTTTACTGCTAAATTGTTGAAGTTTAATAAATGAGCATGATTCTCATAGTTCTTGATTTAGTTTTACTATGGTATTTGTGTATATTGAGAAGTTAGAGTCAAAACCTTATTTAGATGTAGATTTAAAATGAGTAGTTATTTTGAATAGTTAAAAAGAAAGGATAAAAGATGAATGGTTAAAAATGAGTTATTTTGATTTATTTGAAACAAAATTTAGTAGTTACAAATGATTAATTAGTTATAAATAAATGATTATGAATGAATGATTAGAAATGAAGAATTAATTTTAAAAGTAAAAAGAAAAAGAGTTGGTAAAAACTCGTTTAGATATAGATTTTCGAGAAGTTGGTAAATTTTTCATCTAAATCATACATAAATATGTCAAACAAGCACCTTTCCTCTTTCAATATGCTTAAATTTGATATCTATGGTCGATTTAATAATATTATATTTTTAAACAAAAAAAATAGGTAAACGAAAATGTTCCCACTGTTCTCTCATAGCAAATACTTTCTTATTGGGTACAGATTCAGAGATGTCTGCAAAGTCACTTACAGAGAATGAAATGAAAATCTCCAAATAAAATAGAGCAAAGAATATTGATAAATCAAAGAACTGAAATGAAAATCTCTAAATTAAAGTAATGAAAATTAGATGACAAAAAATCAGCAGTTAGCAACAAAAAATCAACAAACTTGGACATGACAAAAATCAACAAACTTAAGAGTATGGGATGAAACAATTTAGTCAACATGGAACAACAGTTCAAACAGAACAAATACAGCAAATATGACAGTAGGTAGTAAAAACCAAAACCAATAAGTTGAATCAATGGTCGACCCAAAGAGGACGGAGAACATACTTAAATTGAATCAACTCAAAAGCTTAAACTAATGGATGTCCATCCAATGAAAATCAATATTAATTAGAAATGAAATGACTCACCAAATCAACCCAAAAGCATAAACTAATTGGTTGAGATAAGTTTAATTATATCGAGTCATCAACCACCAGTTAGCACCTCCATCGAGCTCCGTTTTTGCTCAACCGGATGGACCATGCAACATCATAGACCGAAACAAACAAATAGGGAGGAAGCTACAAACACAATGACAGTATGCAAAGTTAAATGATGGAGAATTCAAATCGATGGATTTTGGTTATTTTTAACCACTGTTCATACAAACTGAACAAGAAAAGAAACAAAATGCATTGACACCATTGTTTTATGCTATTTTCTCAACTTTTTAACTAAAACTCCAAACAAAGACACGATTCTTTAAACAAACAAAACAAGGCCAGACTTAAAAACTTGAAATCAGAGGTCTACACACCTAAACAGGATAAAAAACAATTAAATTTTAAAAAACAAAAAACAAAAAACAGAAAACAAAATCTCATTTTTACTTTACAAATAATGCCGGAATAAATCCTATTTCCTTGGCTCGTTCCAAAATCCAGAGGTGCAGTCATGTATCCAAAACTATCCAATTCCAGTCAATCTATTCCTTTGTATCCCCTACCAAAATTGTTGGCTGCTTTTTTTTTTCTTTTTTTCTTTTTTTGTTTCTTCTTCTTCTGAAGCAGTCACAAACAGGCAAGAACTGATTATACTTGAAATGTTGATAATCAGTTTCCTTCTAACAAATTCCTCAATCTACTTCTAGCCTCTTCTGTCAGATTACACGACTTCCATATTCGCTGCGGCGGAATGCAGCTGGTAGAAGAAAAGCAGATAACCACTGCTGTAAGATTATCTGATGTGTTGAGCCGCAAAGCTTCGAGGACTAATTCTCGGGAACTTTGGTGAGGGTCGTTGTGCTTCCTTAAGCCTTGTCGAACAAGACTGACAGCATATTGGCTTGACATGACATCCCAAATCCCATCACAGCCAAGGATCAAGAACTCGTCATCCTTTGTCAAAACAGCATGCTCCACTTGTGGGTCAGAAATCAGAGGTGATGAGGAGCCATTTGACGATTTCAGGTCCCAATCCCCCAAGGTTCTGGTTACTGCAATATAGCCATTCACGTACCCATCATCTACGAACCCACCCATCCCTTCGACTCGCTTGAGCTCGAGTAAATTAGAAGGCCTGTGATCTTGAGACATTGGTACTGCTACACCTTTCCTACATAAGACTGCTCGACAGTCACCCGCATTTGCTACAAGCAAATGCCTTCCGAGAACCAATGCCGTCAACGCAGTTGTCCCACATGAGCTGCCAACACTTTGCTCATCAGCCAAAGCAAGATCTGCCAGTATAAACGCTTTGCGATGAGAATTCTCCAAGTCTTTCATGGAAATAGAATCAATATCCAGCTTTTTTAACCAATCAGCATCTTCGAAGAATAATCTCATGGCATTTCTCTTGACGAAGGCAGCTGCATGAGGCCCTCCATGACCATCGAAAACAGCATAAAAACTGCTGGGCATAGGACACTTAAGCATAGATCTGAGTTGGGTAGATAGATCATCAATGCAGACATGTTCATCATCCATAGAATCCCGAGCTCCAATGTCCGCATAGCTACCAGATCGAATGTTTGGAACAAAATCTATGGATGTTGACTCTATTATATGGGCATCTTCAACGATATCTGAACAACTAACTACCTGCTTGACCAAAGATGAAAAAGGGCAAGGTAGGTAAGTAACTGTTCCTTTTATTTCTTTTCTTTTTTTTAAACAGGTATTCCAAAACTTGTATGAAATGATATCATAATATAAGCAGTACAAAAAACATCGAATGTGTTAAGCTTAACAATTACCAACTTGTAATAAATCAAAACTACTATTAGCAGTGAGTAAATTATTCACGCTTTACATAAATTAGCCAGCAACAAAAAACTATTATTATAATGATTTAATATATAAGAATAACAAAAGTAGGAAAGAATAATTCCTATAAATATCCAGAAAAGTTAGGTTTTATTGCACTTCAAACCTCGGGCAACTCCCACTAAGTAGAAAAGTTAGGTTTTATTGCACTTCAAACCTGCTAATTCTTGAGTTGCCAATTTCTAGTCCGACAAGAGAGAGAAACCGACCAAAAAATCTATGAACTGAAATGAGCCCCTTCTCTATGATTGGACCAAATAATATAACCAAAAGAGAGAGACTAGCACCAAGAGAATCAAAAAAAATATTATAATATATGTAAACGTAATCAAGCTTTGACTTGTGCAAATGACAAAATTAGGATCAACTATGAGAATAAATCTTTCAATGCAACATGCTTTCAGCTTAAACATAGTCAATAGAACTATTCAAAATCTACACCTCAGCCTCTCAGCAACACTCCCACTTTGTAATAGGACATATAAAAAATGTTACCCACAACCATCATGGGGTAGCTCAATTGGTCATAGAGTGCCTTGGGGTGCATAAGGTGATGGGTTCAAATCTCATGGTGGCCACCTACCTAGGAATTAATTTCAAATTAATACCTACGAGTTTCCTTGGCATCCAAATGTTGTAGGGTCAGGCGGTATGCCCCGTGACATTAGTCGAGGTGCGCGCAAGATGGCCCGGACAGTCACGGATATCAAAAAAAAAAAAAAAAAAAATTTACCCACTACCCACTATACCCTTCTTCTCGCCAAGTTTGTCTAAAATACCTTCAACACAAAACCAACCAATCGAGGAAGAGAGAGCCTGATAATAATACTCTGCAAACCGCCTTCTCTCCGTACAAACCTAGGAAACTATTCATTGATAAAATGAAAAGAGATTAATGCTTAAAATACAAGATCCAAATAAGGAGGAAAAGAAAACTAAACAAAAGAGAGAACATAAACAAAGTGATGGAAATATCAGTAGCTCGGCGACATAAGTGTGTTCCCAAGACCACTTGGTCATCGGTTTGAATCCCCCACACCCCATTATTGTTGAACTAAAAAATAAAGTGACAGAAACAGTAAAGATAAAACAAACAAATGAAATGGAAGGAAAGTGAGTCAGTTTAAATTAGGGAAATTGTGTAGGATGGATCTTCTCTCAAAGTAATTATAAATGTAGGCAAATTTTAAAGTATTTGCGTCTACGGTCATTAATACATTTTAATACTTATTATAAATACTCATTAATACTAGTATTATAAGAAAGTATGTGACAATACTTATTAATACGCTATATTTGCTACTTTTTTAAGTGACCATATTTGTAATTATTTTCTAGATTTGACTAGTCTGGTAAGTTTCTCTTTAAATTAATGTCCAAAGAAACTAAGCCATCAAAAGAATTGAAGGAGCGCATCAAGACAAGGCTATGAATATAATGATGTCGGAACATATGTTCAAGGCAATAAGTTTATCATCAAAAATCCTCATGATTCTTCCGAACCAAATCTCTGCATATATAGCTTAGACTACATAGGGCCAAAATAACCGGCCTTTAGAATTCAAAGATGTTTCGAGGAAAATGGCCAATGGGTAAGTTGAGAGACCTGGATCTCTGCTTTGCAATCCAGAAAGTTGATATAGTCTGTCTCCTCTGAGGATATAGAACACGAACCCATCTAGTTACATAGAAATCACCACCCATCTAGTTACATAGAAATCACCACCCCCATACCAAGGACCTCTGAAATAATAAGCTAGTGAGATCCATTCACTCCAGTAAATTCCACTCTTAGTAATCATTAGGGCCTTATACATTGGTTATCCAGCAAATCTTCCTCTGATGAGACAAAATGTTAACCTAAATAGGATAACCCCCTTTTTATTATTTCTAAACTGATACTCTACTTTCACCACAAAATATTAACAAACCACCTGACATACCCATAACTTCATCATGCACCCAAATAACTGCTCTTGAAATCTATGGAGACTTCATAAATATCAGCTGAAACCATCATGCGTTGGCCTAGTGGTCAACAAGACTTTGGAAAAACAAAAAGGCATGGGTTCAATACATGGTCTACTTAGAAATTAATTTCCTACAAGTTTCTTTGACATCCAAATGTTGTTGAGCAAGGCGATTTGTCCGGTGAGAATAGTCGAGGTATATGTAAGCTGGCTCGAACTCTATAAAAAATCAATACCACAATTGACAACCTAATAGACTTTTCAGTAGAGAGTTTTTCAAACTAACTCTCTTAGAAACTTCACCATACCTTTGGTATTTCAAAATAGCATTTTCATAAAGTGCCTGAACATAAAGGACCAAGACAAATAAAAACCAGGCAGAATAAATAGTAGGCCCCCATCTAAGTTGATCAGAACTGAGTGGATTTTACAAAAAGGAATTGTGAATAGAACTGCATTGACTTTCATCACAGGTTTCTTATTTAAAAAATCACTCTAATGAGAGGCTGTACATTTGACCCTATTACAAAAGCTTTTAAAGAATTAAAAAGGTGGTTGGTTTGTCCCAGAATTCATTTCCTTTTAAAGAAGCCAAAGGAAAGATTTCATCACATGGACCACAAGCTTTTAGCTATATCCTTGAACGAGCAGCCGGAAAACAATTCTGTGAGGTCCTCTTCCAACTTTTTAGAAGGGAACAAAGGCAGACTGAACTGTTGACAAGTGAAGTTTTGCAATCCTGAGAAGCAAATCTACATGTACAAAAAGGTGGTTGGCACTGGCGAAATTTCGACACTGCTTTAGCACACTGGGCAGATATTCAAGCAAAGAAAAAGCTTTTCATATTCCTTCTTCCATTCCTATCAGATGTATACGGCTGCCATAGGAAGAGTTTGGTTTATCTCAGGTTGCTGAAATAGTGGATTAGAGGATGTATTTAATCTACAAATTTCTCGATTATTATCAATGGCAGGTCTAGAGGCAAGATTATGGTGTCACAAGGGCTCAGGCATGGTGATCCCCTTTTACCTTTTATTTTTATACTTATTATGGATTGTTTGAGTAGACAACTGATCGTTGCTGAAATAGGTTAGGAGATTAGCAAGTGTGGCCTTGATTAATGTAAGCCTACCCCCTTTGGAAATGTGGCCGTTCTTCCACGAATAAATCTTTCTTCTCAAATTTTTCAAGCAATGGTTCCCAAAAGGTAAATGATTTTGATTTACCATGTAATGGGAGACCCAAGTAATTGGTTGGCCAGTCACCCTTTTTGCAACCGAATCTAGCCGCGAGACTGTTTAATTCTCCATGCTCAACATTGATACCCAGGATTTCAGATTTATTCATATTAGAATAAAGGCCAGATAAAGTCTCATATTCATGAATAATCTTGAACAATCTTTCAATATCTCCATCATCAAATCTAGAGAAAAGCAAAGTATCATCTGCAAATTGTAGATGACCGATAGATACTTGATCGCCCACCGTAAAGCCCTTAATGAGACAATCATTTTCAGCTTGAGACATAATTCTACTGAAACCATCCATAATCAAGATAAAAAGGAAGGGGGAGAGCGGATCACCTTGCAAAGGCCTCTAGTGGCACAAATTATGCCAGAGGATATGCAACCACGAATCCAATTTCTCCACTTATTTTGAACAATCTTTCTTTTCTTATTTTCCCCTTTCCCTTTTCCATCTTTTTGTAACTCTTTCATACATCAATGAAATGGTTTTGTTTCCTATCAAAAATAAAAGCATACAGACTTGCTGCTCCCCACAATTTCAAGGTTGAAAGTTGGCCTTCTAGTTACCTTGAACTACCGCTCAATGGTAACTCTAGTTTCATTGCTTTTTGGAATCCTGTGATCGAGAAGATTGAGAGGAGATTACAAAATTGGGATTCTTCCCACATTTCTAAGGGGGAAGGCTTACATTGATACAAGCTAGATTGACTAATTTGCCTTTTTACTTCTTCTCTTTGTATCTTGCTCCTAAGACTAGCCATTTGCTCAAATGGATAAAGTACACAAACCACTTAAGGAGGGAAAGTCTGGGTATTGTGGATATACACAAGAAAAATGTCTCTCTATTGGCAAAGTGGCATTGGAGATTCTACGAAGACAAACTTGCTTTATGGAGAAAATGCATTCACATAAAATTTGGCAACAATCCTCTTGATTTCAAGGCTGGGAATCGACTATCTAGGGGTACTTGGAGAAATATGATAGATGGAAACATCTTGTCGATGACAATATTTCCTATAAGATTGGCAATGGTGAGAATATTGACTTTTGGAGTGATGTTTGGGTGAGTAATATCCCATTAAAATTGGTTAACCCATTGATTTTTAGACTCACTCTCAAGAATATTGGTAAGGTGGCTGATTTTTTGAGACATAGCGATCAGTCGTGGAATTTACATCCCAGAAGACATCTTAAAGATGTTCAGATAGATCAAGTGACTAATATCATGCTCTTATTGGAGACCTGTCCGTGAATGATAATTTGGACAAGCGGTTATGAAGGAATACACAGGACTGACAGGAGAGCTTCTCAACAAAGGATCTTATGAAGTTATTATCAACCTCGACTGAGCCATCTCATAATGAACTTTATTTGCCGATTTGGAAGGGAACCCAGCCCAAAAAGATAAGTTTCTTCACTTGGGAATCGAGCCATGGAATCCGGAATACTCATGATAATTTTCAAAAAATGGTTCCTGGGATGATGTTATCTTATCCCCCCCAATTGTTGTCTGCTCTGTCATAATGACTATGAAACACAGATCCATTTGTTTAGCAGTTGCATCATTGCTGAAAAAGTATGGAGCTTTCTACAAGATGTTTTTGATTGGCCTATCACCAGACAGCTTGTCTATCTTATGATGGTGGGAATCCATTTAAGAGTAACAAGAAAATCTTTTGGAAGCTATTCATCATTGCATCATGGTGGTATTTATGGAAACTACACAACCGACAACGACTCTATATACTCGGAAAAATCATGACTTGGGCACACACTATCTTCTCCTTTTAAAGAATATAGTTTTGTTAACTTATTAATCATTGTTCATTGGACTGGTTTTTTGTAACATCTATTGTATCTTGTTTATCTTTCATTAATCAATCAATAACGTCTCTGTTTCCTAAAAAAAAAAAAAAAAAAAATCACCAAAGATAGAGAAAATCAATACGATACTGATAAACAAAGGTGACATAAATTTAAAAATCAAACTGCTCAGTAACAATTAAAAGGTTGCGAAAGGAGAAAGTAGCAACAACTCCACCAATGAGACTCACGAAAAATTATGAATTGGAATAAGTAAATAATTAAAGTAGAGAGACTACAGAAATAGAAGCTAGAGAATGTATATTGCGCCACAACCATATTTTCAAATTTCTATAGACTTCTCAGACATATTCCCCAAACTACTTTTAATTTAGATGGAGTTCTTTAGGGACCTTCTGCAGTAAGTAGCTATTCTATCTTATCTTTCATTAGCTCTGCAAGTGAATATGAAACTGGTATACCAACATCTTGCTAAACCTACCATTTTTTTTTTCTTTTGATATTCATGACTATCTGGGCTAGCTTGTGCGTACCTCAACCATTGTTACAGGACATACCATCCGACCTTGCAACATTTGAATGTCAAGAAAATCCATAAGAAATTAATTCCTAGGTAGGTGGCCACCATGGATTGAACTCACCTCATAATTCCCAAAGGCCCTCTTGACCATAGGTCACTCCATGATGGTTATATCGAGACATTATCAATACCCAAAATAAAATCAAAATGTTTTGAGTTGCAAGAAGGGATGCTGGCAAATTTTTTGACAACCCAAAAAGTTGGAGTTTTGCACCTCTAAACTTGGGGCACCACTAATCTCCCTAAAATATGACATCGTGATACATCATAGAACCGGGAGCGAAATTGGGGTCGCTTGGGAAATTAATTCCCACCCTGCTTTGAACCTAGGACATTGAGCACACCCCCAGGCCAAAACTCTGCCTCTTTTGGTCTTTCTTGTTAAATGCCTTCAATTGGGTCCCCTGCCTGCCAATGCCCAGGATCTCATCAGCCTTATTCTTATGGGCCATCCGTTCAAAGGAGACAAAGAAGTCCTCTATGGAACAACATGATTTTTGCATTTTTCTGGACTCGGTGGAAAGAGCGTAACAACAGGATGTTCAATCCTGATGGCAAATTAAAGAGTTCTCGGGCCATCCATGATTGATGAATTGATTTTCCATGCTTTATTTTGGTGTCATTCAATCTCTCCTTTTTGTAGCTACGATTTATCCACTCGAATATCTCAGTGGCATAGTTTTTTGTAATGTTTCCGATAGAATTGTAACTTTTCACATCATCGATGAAGGTAAGCACACCCCGAGACACTCAACCACTATGCCGCCTCTAAGGGACAATTTTTCGTGGCAAATTCAATTCTATTGTTGAAGATAAGCATGCTTATAATCCAATGCGACAAAAAACATACAAAATCCATAAAAACAAATGTCCACAAGCTTTTGCAATCAAATTAGGGCAAAAGAAATGAAGCAATCGCGATCGATCGCAGAGAAATGGAAAAGCGAACCTGGGGGAAGATTGGCGAAGAAGAAGGATTGGGCAAATGGATCTGGACGTCGGTATCTTCGGTGACGCGAAGATGAACGGATTTGGGGAATGTGATCTCAGCTTCAGCTACCATGTTCTTTCTGATCTCTCTGCAAAGGCCACCACTATTCTTCAATCACAGACACAACTTACAACAAAAAGGGCTTTTTTTTTCTGAATCATACATTTCTTTTTTTTAATTCATAAGAAATGGGTTTCTTGTTTTTAATGGATTGAGAAAGTAATGTTTTTTTTTAACCAAGGGATCATCATTTTTTTTTTTTTTACCAATGGACAAAGAATAGGCCAAGAATCAATGTAGTTTTTTTTTTTTTATTCTTTTTTATGGGTTCAATTGTGGGGTAATTTATGAATTATTTTTCTATAAGTTTCATTAACATCTAAATGTTATAGAGTCGGCAGTATATTTATTGACTTTAGTTGGGGTGTATGCAAGCTCACTTGTATAGTCACAGATAAAATAAAAAAGAAGCAATATAAGGAGAGTTGATGAAGATAAGATGGATGGAGACAAAATAAATGAAGCGCTTATGAATGGAAAAAACATGTTTTGGAGGGGGAAAATTTGGATAGTGTGGCAAAGAAGTTGAGAATTGACTGTGTTGATGAGCTTACGAGATATCGGCGGAGGCTGAAAATCAGCCTTGCCTGATGCAATTAAAATTTTAAGTTGGAATGAAGTGCAACAAGCTAATCCCCAGCTGATTTTCTTGATTGAAACGAAAGGTGAAAAATGTGTGGTTGAAAGAATTTAGTCTTTTGTTTGCTTTAATAACTGTTTTGTTGTTCATAGTGAGGGTCTTAATGGAGACTTGATGATTTGTAGAATTTCGAGGTGGATGCTCGGGTGACTTCTTTCTCGCCTGAGCACATTGATGCGTTAATTAATGACGGTTATGAAATGTGAAGATTTACTGGCTTTTATGGCAACCTAGAGACGGGGAAGAGAATGGTGTCGTGTAATCTTTTGAAACGGCTTCATTCCTTGTTTGATGTACCATGGATTGTGGGGGGAGATTTCAATGAGATTCTTTCAAATGTGGAACAAAATAATGGGATGTCTTGCAATTGTAAGGTGACTCAAAGCTTTAAGGAGGCAGTCAATGATTGTTTGCTTGTAGACCCAGGTCATTTGGGAGATTTGTTTATTAAAGTTTGACTTGACATGTTTTTTATCTTTAACTCTTTACATCTTAAAATTGTTAAAGTTATTATTGAACATCTAAATTACCATAATTCATATCATATGCCTATCTTGCCTCTTTTAATTGGAATTCTCAAATCTCTCATACGAAGAAGATGAAGTTGTTATGAGATTCGAGAATGTAATTTGGGCTAAATTTGATGAATGCAAGAATATCATCGAGAAAATATGGGGTTCTATATCGAAGAATCTGTCAATAGAAAACTTATTTAATGTTAATATAAAAAATAGTCTCGAAGGGTTGGCTGAGTGGAATAGGGATAGATTAAGGGGTTCGATCAAGGAGGCTATTGGTAGGAAGGAAGTAGAGTTGGCTTCTTGTATGGCTAGTAGTTAGGGTAACAAAATCTCTGAAATTTTAACTATTGGACGTGATATTAATAAGTTGTTGGAGGAAGAGGAGATGTATTGGAAGCAGAGGTCGAGGAAGATTGACTGAAGTGGAGGGATAAGAGCACGAAGTGGTTTCACACGAGAGTCTCCCATAGAATGAAGCGTAATAAGATTATCCGACTTAAAAACAACACTCGTGATGGGGAGATGATGATATGTGAATTAGAAGAGTGGTTCAAGATTACTTTATGGATCTTTTTCAGAGGCAACCTAGGTCTAAAGAGGATAACAATATTGTGTTGGAATGGGTGAAGAGAAGAATTACTAATGTGGATAATTCGGTTTTGGATCAACCTTTTATGAGGTTGGGGGTGGAAAGAGTTTTGAATAGTATGAGTCCTTTGAAGGCTCTAGTGCCCGATGACATTAAATTAAAATCACCCAACAAGTAAATATAATATATAAGAATGAAATAACCCAAAGTAAAAGTTAAATGAAGAGAGAAACACAAAAGTTTTATAATGGTTCAAAAATTCTAACTCCCCTCTACAAGACTCATTCTTTAGTACTTTACTAGGTGATTCTCTCATGAGTGAGAACCAAACAGACACATCCTTTTTTTTCTTAGGCTAAAGAGAAACCTCAATCCTTTTATCGGGTTTCAGAATTAAACCGCTCCAACCTTTTTTTCTTAGTCTAGATAGAAACTTAAATCCTTTTCACCATTTTAGGACTAAACAATTGCAATTTCTCACAAGCGAAGGTGTACCCGACAACTTAATAAAAATTCTAAATAAAAAAAGGAGATTTTTCATTTATAATAAAAATTGGCTAAAAAATTACATATATAGCACAAAACTGAAAATAATTGCACATATACCAAAAAACTGAAAGTAGTCGAGCGATTGAGTGTGATTGAGTTCAATCACTGGTTATTGATTGAACTCAATCAGTTGAGCTCAATCACTAATTATTGATTGAGTTCGATTGAGTTCAATCACTCAAAATTTTGGTATAAACGAATTTTTTATAAAAATGTGTTATAATTCTAATAGGGGATCTTAAACTTAGTATACACAACTTCCTCAAAAAAAAAAAAAAAAAATAATATACACAACAAATTTCCTAAAAATAACTCTCACAAAATACCTTTTATAGGTAAATACGCACGTTTGGCGTTAATAATTTCTTCGCACAATTTGCAATACACCGTTTGAAGATTGTGTGATAATTGACCCTTTTTGTAGCTAATTAGAATGATATGTGTGGAATTTTTGTTGTTGAGTCTATGAATTTAATTGGAAAATATGAGAGCTTCTTTTATCTTTCATTCCTAAATTGAAGAGAGGGTATTTAATATTCCTAAAATGAGGGTTAAGATTTTTTATTTTCTTTTATTAATAAACAAAATGAAGTTTTATGATGAAGGTTTAATGAACACACAAATAGTATCTCTCTTATGTCAAAGTCAATTTAGACATAAATTTAAATTAAAGTAAAGAAAAAGTAGACATTTAGTATGATATTTCTTAAATTATATCTAATTTTATTAGCATTGAATTTTGGTAAATAACAACTAACATAAGTTTAGTTCTAACAACATCTTGTACGACTTAATAGTCATAAGGTTATAGGTTCGATCTCTCTCATCTCAATGTATTGAATAAAAAAAGATTGGTAAATATCAAGTATTAAATTTATGACCAATTTTTGCCCCACAATCCAACCCAACTTAATATTTTCGAGTTGGTTTAGGTCGAGTTTATCGGTTCAAATAGGAGATCGATAGAATAGAAATCTATTCCTTTAGTTTCTGCCATGGACCAAAAAAATATAAGTTAGTGACCATTTGTTGATGAGGAGAACGAAATATACAAATATAGAAGAAGATGGAAAGAGTTTGCAAGATAAATGAACTAGTAAAAAAAATAAAGGAAAGATGTTTCCAAAAAAATAAAAATAAATGAACTTGCACAGAAATTTACAGAAGCTTGTTAGACCCATAGATTCTAAAAATAAAAATTCTGGAAAAAAAAAAGTTAATAGTCAATATAACACAATTAAAAATGTAGATATTCTTAAAGAATTTCTTGACATGACTCATAATGAGAATATCAAAGATACTAAAATAAAATAAATGAGGATAATAATGAGATTTCAATAAATTATGTCATAATAGGATGAAGATAGAATAGAAAGGATGTAATTGTTAACGACATTTTTTCTTACAACGTTGCTCACGATATTATTTATGAAAATGAAAATTTGAACTTAGATATTTTGAAGAATGTCGACATAGAAAAGATTGGCTTAAGTGGAAAGAAGCAATTCAAGCAAAATTACAATCACTTTCAAAACGTGAAGTTTTTGGACCTCCAGTTCGTACACTTGAAAGTGTAAAATCTGTTGGATACAAATGGGCATTTGTACGCAAAAGAAATGAAAATAATGAAGTCACAAGATACAAAGCAATACTTGTTGCACAAGGATTCTCACATACCTGATATTGACTATGACGAGACATATTCTCCTGTGGTGGATGCAATTACATTGAGATATTTAATTAGCATATCTATATATGAAAAACTTGACATGCAGCTAATGGATATCGTCACTGCATATTAATATGGATATTTGGATAATGATATTTATATGAAAATCCCTGGAGGATAAAAGATACCAGAATCACATAATTTAAATTTAAAGGAATTATATTTGATTAAATTTCAAAGACCTTTATATGAATTAAAACAATCCAGACGAATGTGGTATAACTGTCTAAGTGAATATTTGTTGAAATAAAGGTATAAAAATAACCCTATTTGTCCATGTGTTTTTATAAAGAAACCAAAGTTCGGATTTGTCATTATTGTTGTATATGTTGATGACTTAAATATAATTGGATCTCCTAAAGAGCTTTCAAATACAATAGAATATCTTAAGAAAGAATTTGAGATGAAAGATCTTGGAAAAACAAAATTCTTTCTTAGCTTGCAAATTGAGCATTTAGCATATGAGATATTTATTCATCAATCAACTTATATAGAAAATATTTTAAAAAGGTTCTATATAGACAAAACACAACCATTGAACATTCAAATGGTAGTTCAATCACTATATGTGAATAAGAACATATTTCGACCTCGAAAAGAAAATGAAGAACTAATTGATCTTGAAGTATCATACCTTAGTACGATAGGTGCACTTATGTATCTTGCTAACAATACGTGACCTGATATAACATTTTGAGTAAATTTATTGGCTAGATATAATTCTTCTCTTACAAAAATGCATATCTTCGAGGAACGACGGATATGACTTTGTTTTATTCTAACCAATCGAATTTTGATCTAGTTGGTTATGCAGATTCAGGATATTTGTCTGATCCTCACAAAGCTAAGTCTCAAACTAGTTATTTATTTACATGTGGAGGAACTACTATATCATGGAAATCTGTAAAGCAGACTATTACAACAACATCTTCAAATCATGCTGAAGTCCTTGCTATACATGAGACTAGTCGAGAATGTGTGTGGTTGAGATCAATGAGTCAACACATTCGTGAAACATGTGGATTGATTTGTACCAAAGAACGTCCAACCACTATATATGAGGATAATACAGCTTGCATAGCATAAATCAAACGAGAATATATAAACGGAGATAGAACAAAACATATTTCACCAAAGCTTTTCTACACCCATGATCTTGAAGAAAGTGACGACATTACTGTTCAACAAGTCTCTTCAAAGGATAATTTGGCACATTTATTTTTCCATGAGGGAGAGTGAAATATTGTACTCTTTTTTCCCTTGACTAAGGTTTTTCCTCATTAGATTTTCCTAGCAAGGTTTTAATGAGTTATGAATATTTAGATAACCTGCATTATTCATCACAACTAATCCACCCACCCCACTTTTTCATAGATGATCCACTTAGATATTTTTGTACTTTACAACACTATAAAATGAGTGTTGTTTTATCAATGGTAAGATGCACAAAAAAACAATAGAATTGATTCACTTTCTCCCTCCATTGTTCTCTACTTCTCACTTTGCTTTACATGTTTTCATAACAATTTGCTAATTATAAAAGTTTAAGATAATTTTTCAAATAAGTTTCTAAAATAAGTTATTTAGAGCAGTTTTTCTAAATTATTAGCTTATTTTCAAACATGTATTTTTATTTATCAAAAAATTATTTTCAATCGTTAATTTTTTATACTTCTATGATAATTTAACATATTTTAAAACAAAATTTTCAAAATCATGTTGTATGCTTTCAAATTCATCATAAAAAGTAAATTCATGATTTAACCTAATTTTCATTGTCGCAGTTATTACTTGAATTAATCATAGAATTTATAGCATTTTTTTTCTTACTTCATGAACATTTTCTTGATTTGAGATTTATAATTCTCTTTCACATCAAATTAATTATTAATAGTACAAAGAGATTTTTCAACAATTATACTCAATATCAAGAAAATTCCAAATGTTATATGCACAATCAAAATTGAAAATTCTATTGCATATAATCTAAAACACTATATATAATATTTATGACTTTGACAGTGAGTAATTCATTATTCAATTGCAATTTAGATCAATCATGCTCAGAAACATAATATTGAAATTCATAGCAAGCATAAAGTTTTCATTATATTTCTCCAAAAATTATAATTTCTACCAACAAAGAAATGGGGCTTATCAATGCAATAATCTTAAAAAATATATATATTGTAATAACTTTAGTAATTAAGACCCCTTTGATAACCATTTGGTTTTTTATTTTTTGTTTTGGAAATTTAAGTCTACAACAACTACCTTACAATATGTTTTTCTTACTTTGATATCTACATCTTACCTAATATTTGTAGAAACAAAACCAAAATTTAGAAAAAAAATAAAAAATCTTCCAAAAGTTTGTTTTTATTTTTGAAAGTTGATTGGCAATCACATCATTTTTTAAGAAAAGATTGATCCATGGTAGGAAAGGTGAAACACATTGTAGTAAATATGAGTAAGAATAGACTTAAATTTCAAAAACTAAAAATAAAAAATCAAATAATTATCAAACGGAACCTAATCTTTTCAGCTAATTTTTCAAAAATACTTACACCAATCATATGAGTGAAACTCAAACATTGGATATCAAATGAAACAATTTTAAGAAAAAATCTATTTTTGATAAAAAAAACAAGAACAACACACTCTCGTACCAATTGTAGGATCGAAAAACAACGCTAGATAAGATAAATAAGGCTTGCCAATTTTTAGTTCTTTGTAAATAACTATTTATGATTTACATTTTGTTAAATTATAATCACCCAAAAATAAAAAATATGATTATACAAAAATGAAATTTTAACCAACCTTATGTGAAAATTTAAATAATGAGGGATGATCATGAGTTAATTTTTTACAAATTTCTTAACATCCAAATATTGTATAGTAAACCATATGTTTTGTGACAATAATTGGAGTGTGCACTAAAAAAAATCTCTTTTTATTTATTTTTTTAAATTGAGGAATATAATTTATAACTTAAGATAAAGTATATTTAAAATGAAATGTGTGTGGCTGTGATCACAAGCTTTAAGAATGTGTCATTTTTCTATAATTCCTTTTTTTAAACACACAAATTACGGTGTCTGCCACTCTGCCTTTTGTGTGCACGTGATTTTCTTTATTAAAATACATCGACGCGTGTCTGTCAACCACACATCTCATCTGACGGTTGTGGCTTTTCACTATTCAATCCAACCAAATTCAAAAAGTGCAAAAGCTCCTTCTTTTCTTTATATTTATTACTTAAATCGCAATTTATTAATGGATTTTTGTAGAAATAGATCAAATTGATAAAAATATATACAACACAGAATCAAATTTGAAAAAACTTAGTAACCATAATTAAATATACGATATAAAATAATACTTTTTATACTGAATAATTAATATATAATATAATAGGATGAGTATTATTTATATTGTATATTTGATTATGGATGCTAAATATTTTTAAATTTACCTAGATCTATAATTATTTTGTAAAATTAGACTATGCAGTACAATTTTCCATTTATTATTTTCCTTCGATATAATTTTGGTTTTGTGCTCTTTCTATTATTTCTTTTATCTA